>JBBBDQ010001406.1:1442500-1530000 GCA_037127315.1 Ascarosepion bandense | reverse complement strand
TTTTATTTGATAAACAGCCGAGTCAAAGGAGGTTATTGTTGAGAATTGGAAATAGTTGGACTAGAATTAATTTAATTGGAGTAGATAGATCTATCTATCGCCCGGTTCACACTCCACCCATGTCTATTGAACAGGTTAAGAGGCTCATCCCTTGTTCCCTGTTTATCATGTGGTTTCCGTCTTTCTCTTTTCCAATCTTCTCACTTTGTTTTTATTGTTTTTTTTTTGTTTTTTTTCAATTGGAGTAGATAGATCTATCGCCTGGTCCACACTCCACCCACGTCTATTGAACAGGTTAAGAGGCTCATCCCTTGTTCCCTGTTTAGGATGTGGTTTCCGGCTTTCTCTTTTCCAATCTTCTCACTTTGTTTTTATTTTTATTTTTATTTTTTTTTCAATTGGAGTAGATAGATCTATCGCCTGGTCCACACTCCACCCACGTCTATTGAACAAGTTAAGAGGCTCATACCTTGTTTCCTGTTTAGGATGTGGTTTCCGGCCTTCTCTTTTCCAATCTTTTCAGTATTACATCGCCCCCTGCACATCAGTGGCGTTACCGCCTTGCTCGGGGTGATATGATTAAAAAAAAAAGAAATACAATTAATGTCGAAACAAAAACACCGCAGATAAAAAAAAATTCTAAACAAAACAATTATGCATTGTTCAAAAGCATTGTGTAACCAATAAAGAAAATATTTGATAAGTGGAATCAAAATTTCTAAGCCTGAGTTATACCTGAGATAAAAGTAAAAAATGTTCAAACAAAACACAGTTTTGAATTATCAGAAAGAATTGTCCTAAATAAAAAGAAATATTTGATAAGAGCAAAAGGTTAATTTCCATGAGAATAAAATAAAATTTAAATTTAGTTGGAAAAGATTTATACGCATAAAAGCTAGATTATATTTTTTCGGCATGAAAAAGAAAAAGCCGAAAGAAATGCTAGAAGCTGCTTCATTGGTTGAACCGAAAAAAAAAAAGAACAGACAGAAAAGTGTCCTCTCCTAAGAACATGAGCAGAAGTGATTTTATTGGCCAGATACTTGCATATTCGTCATCCTCACACTTCAATGAATTTGGAACAAGCATGAGCTCGCGGGGGCCGGAGAGTACTTACGCCGAGCTGAGACAGCGAACACATACACAAAAACCATCCTTCGAAAGTGAACAAAGACATTTTTGAATCATCACAAACTTCGATTGGAAAAGAAGATTGGAGAGAATTGACATTACCAAGCAAAAACTCGAATTAATGTTAAGAAAACAAACGGTTCTCTTGGACAAAACTTCCGCTCCGTTGTCGGCTAAGTACAGATAAGAGATTGGCGATTTTTTTTTTAGTTTCTCTTTGTTTGCATATAAAGATTTCTTCCGCAACTTTTTCGGGCGTCATTCAATTTACTTTTTGCGACGTTTTCATTAAATATGAACGCGCGTTTAGTCTGGTTCAAGTTGGTGAAGTGTTACATAGCAACGTGGGCGAGAAGAACACCGTTGTAATTGTCGACACGAGCACATAAACAATCAGGCAACCGGGCGTCGTTTCGTAAAAAAAGATAGAGATATATTATCTAAATTTTTCCGAATCTTCTGCACTGTCCTCAAATTGACAAACAAACATTCGGAGATGTTCGTCATAGATCTTCCTGCGCCAGTTTTAAACAGTACAACATGACATTTGTAAATTTCTAAGTGAATTGCGCCATGGTAGTTTTTTCTTACAGACCGCAATATAATGTACAGACGGCGAAATAAAAATAAAAAAAACAAACAACGCGCAAGCGAAAAACAAAAAATATAAAATGGCGAAATTTTACCCGTCGCATCATATATCTGTCTGCTTCAGACTCTATCTATCTATCTATCTATCTATCTATCTATCTATCTATCTATCTATCTATCTATCTATCTATCTACCTGTTCATATCTATCTATCTATCTATCTATCTATCTATCTATCTATCAAGGCCTGTTCATATCTATCTATCTATCTATCTATCTATCTATCTATCTATCAAGGCCTGTTCATATCTATCTATCTATCTATCTATCTATCTATCTATCTATCTATCTAGGCCTGTTCATATCTATCTATCTATCTATCTATCTATCTATCTATCTATCTATCAAGGCCTGTTCAATTCATCTATCTATCAAGGCCTGTTCATATCTATCTATCTATCTATCTATCTATCTATCTATCTATCTATCTATCAAGGCCTGTTCATATCTATCTATCTATCTATCTATCTATCTATCTATCTATCTATCTATCAAGGCCTGTTCATATCTATCTATCTATCTATCTATCTATCTATCTATCTATCTATCTATTCATCCTATCTTATCTATCTATCTATCTATCTATCTATCTATCTATCTATCTATCTATCTATTCAGGCCTTTTTCTATCTATCTCTATATCTATCTATCTATTGCAGTCTTTTCATTATCTATCTATCTATCTATCTATCTATCTATCTATCTATCTATCAAGGCCTGTTCATATCTATCTATCTATCTATCTATCTATCTATCTATCTATCTATCAAGGCCTGTTCATATCTATCTATCTATCTATCTATCTATCTATCTATCTATCAAGGCCTGTTCATATCTATCTATCTATCTATCTATCTATCTATCTATCTATCTATCTATCTATCTAGGCCTGTTCATATCTATCTATCTATCTATCTATCTATCTATCTATCTATCTATCTATCTATCTATCAAGGCCTGTTCATATCTATCTATCTATCTATCTATCTATCTATCTATCTATCTATCTATCAAGGCCTGTTCATATCTATCTATCTATCTATCTATCTATCTATCTATCTATCTATCTATCTAGGCCTGTTCATATCTATCTATCTATCTATCTATCTATCTATCTATCTATCTATCTATCTATCTATCAAGGCCTGTTCATATCTATCTATCTATCTATCTATCTATCTATCTATCTATCTATCTATCAAGGCCTGTTCATATCTATCTATCTATCTATCTATCTATCTATCTATCTATCTATCTATCTATTCAGGCCTTTTTCTATCTATCTCTATATCTATCTATCTATTGCAGTCTTTTCATTATCTATCTATCTATCTATCTATCTATCTATCTATCTATCTTTGCCTTTTTCAATCTCTTCTTTCCTTGTCTCCCACCTCTTGAGAGTTTTCTCATTCTCTTTCCCTATCCGTAAAAACCTGTCTTCTAATGACATTATCTCTTTTTTTTTTGGTATAATAAGATAGAACCACAAAAATAATGCAACTAGAGTAGTACATGACATAGAATGTGTAATTTAGACTTATTTTTCCTTAGATGCTTCAGTACACGAGCGATTTTATTCACTTGACTAAAGGCGATAAGACGGGATGAAACGGAATGTTGAATTCTGTAATCCGACCTTTTGTGTTTAGCCCGATGCAATTTGGTTCCCCTATTTGAAAGATAAAATTATGTAAAAGATATCCAAACTAAACAAAAATATCTACGAAAATATCTTGTCTGATTTATATTAACCAACTGAGAGAATCTGGTCACGTGCTTACTTAGAAAGTTGATTCACTGTCCAGAATCTATCTTCAGTCAGTGCCATACGTGAAACACGCTTGGGCGATCATGTCTCGAAAGAAACATGGCTGACTGGACGGAAGGTTATCCCGCAGTAGGTTGCCATTACTTTCTGCTGTAGACTGGTTGCCAGCCAAGGCTATAGAACTCAATCTGTCCTATTATTTAACCCATAACTGTAGGGTAGAGACAGATTAATACCACTTCTAAGGGTATTTGGGCGTAAGTGAATGCAAGGAATTCAACTGGAATACGAACTCGGATCATCGATTTCTCGTTCCGAGCCGATAATCACTGCACTCCAACACACATCTTTATCTATCTTACGTATGTATAAATCTACTATTCTTTCATGCTGCGACATATGGCCCGGTGCTCTTGCTGCATAGTTAGGGATTCATGGTAAAATCCTAAAAAAGAATCAGCAATATTGTTGATTCTGATCTGGCATCTTGGCTTCAGTCACTATCCCCTTGCTGTAAAGTTACTTCCCTGTCCATTTTCTTTAAATAAATTCAGTGTATTTCTTCGATACCCGCTATGCTATGATACTTAGGCTTTATGAATTATAGAAACGAGATCTCAACAATTAGATGTAACCGTAAGTTCTATGCTAACAGTTTCTTCTATCGCATTTCTCGCTTGTGGAACTCTCTTCCGGCTACAATATTTCCATTTATGTTTAATTTTCTTCATAATTTTATTGTTCTCGCCACTTGGTAATGTTTCTTTTCTATAACTCCTTCACACACAATAACAACTTTTGTCTTAGTGGCTTTACTCCCTGACTTGAGAGGAATTCAATTGAAGTAATATCAGATCAAGATATATATATATATATATATTGTCATCCGCAGAAAGATCTGTTTTGCTGTATCACAGCTTCTTAGTACGGTTAGACTCAGATTGCTTTTTTTAAACCCAGGATTGAAACCCGACCGAATTGGCGTCAGTCGGCGGTTCTACCTCTGGGCTATGGGCATTCGGTGGGAGAAGGGAGACTTTTTAGCGCATATATTCTCATTATACGCGCCCAATAGCTAGAGTGCTCTAATTGATTTTACTGAATGAGCGATGAGTACACACCAGAGTAGCTACTGTTTTTTCAAAGGGTGTGAGAGCGTAAATATTGTATATACACACTTCCGACCATAAGTTTGGGACCACTTAGATTTATTCTCTAAGAGAAAGAAATAACAAATCTTATGTCTTTGAAGAATAAATATAGATATATTTCATTGTTGCTCACAATTGTACAATCATTAAAACCAAAATTAACATAGAGTAATTTCAAATTTAATTAAAGTTAGTTCATATTTTCTTTTCATCAAAGAAACCACCATGAGCCTTTATTACTGAAGAGCAAATCCTTGGCATTCTTTTTAATAACTTATAAAAATAAGTTGGTGAAAGTGATTTCCAAGCATCCTGCAAGCATTTAAACAACATTTGTTCATTTTTAGGAAGTTCATTTCGAACTGTACAATCAATTTAATCCCCTTATTCTCCTTCTTTAATAATGGTTTCTTAACTGCTACACAGCCTTTAAGCCCAGCAGAATGAAGTCGTCTCTTCATAGAAGTAACAAATACTGGATGTTGCCGAGTAGAATTCATTTCAATTGTTAATTCTGGAGTGTTTTTTCTTTTATTCCTCTTGGTAGATATGATCAAGTGTCTATCTATCTATCTCTCAAGGCCTGTTCATATCTATCTATCTATCTATCTATCTATCTTTCTATCTATCTATCTATCTCTCAGTTACTTAAAGCAGAATTGCTTTAAGTAACTCAGTTACGTAAAGCAGAATTGCTGATTTTATGTTTTTTGGTGGGGGGAGTTCATGTGTTATATGGGTAAGAAAATAGAAAATTAGACATACTCACATTGACCGTTCTTTGAAATCAAAATCTGTTATATATATATATATATAAAATGATTTGTTTGAACATTATTTTTTATCCATACCAAACAAACCATTTAAACTCTCGGTTGTTTATAACCAAATTTCGTTCATCTTCGTTAATTTCCGTAATATGTATATATATATATATAATTGAAGTAGTAGGAGGATTTGAATAATTAAGTAAGCAATTGAGCTTTTTATTCGACCTCAACAGAATGCAGTTTCGCCCTATATTTCAGTGCCCGAGGTACAGTTGGTATGGCATCAGCTTAATAACCTGTCTGAGTTTCAATAAATGCTACTCTGGGCCAACCAGATCTTTTTCTGTCAATATTTAACTCAGTTTCACGCAGTCATTGAAGGAAATAATGAAAGCCATTTCTGATAGGCTTAACTTTTTAGCGATAACACGTTCAGAATATTCTTCTTTCGAAAGAATTTCAACCTGAGCTCTATTTTCAATTCTAATCTGTTTCTTCCTTGCCATTTATACCGTAGTAGTAAGGTTTACAAAAATAAATTATACCGTAATTATAATATCTGAATAAATCTGAATTTTCGGCAAAAACTTGATCACAATAAGAGGAGTCAAATAGCAAACTGAGTAAACGTTTACTTTAAAGTTTAAAAGAATATTTTTTTTTTTACTTGACATCTGCATAAGAATAACAAAAATACAAACCCGGCGAATTTGATTCGGCTAAAACATTGGGTGGTCCCAAACTTATGGTCGGTAGTGTATATATATATATATATATATCTATATATTAGGGCGTCACTGTATATGTTAAAATTAATATATATAATATATCTATTAAATATATTGATTATTATTCATATATATATATATATATATATATATATATATGCAAATATAGATTTTATATTTGCATATATAGAGATATATGAAAATATAGCTTTTATATATATATATGTATATACACATATGCAAATATAGTTTATATATATATATATATATATATATATATATATATATGAGTAAATATATTTCTTACAGACACAAAACAAGTCAGGCTTTTGACTGTAATGAGTCATCATCAGCGATAAGAATACGTATGGAAATAAGATATAATTTAAGGAACCCATTATTTCAGAAGTGTTGTTAAAATGAATTTTGTTTGCTTTTATTTCTTTTTTACTTTCTCACAAGCCTGAAAAATATATCAGGTTAGATAAAAACTTGGAACTCATTTAAAATGTTGCAATATTTTACATCCACAACTGCCACAAATGATAAATTAATTCAGTATGAATAAAGATTATATGCTTTTTGATAAAGCAGTTTTGAAAAACAAACAAGTGTGCCAACATACAACACCCACAGACACATGTTAGTATGAAAAGTAGCATTAATAAAATGGGATAAAACTTGTAATAAAACAATTGTCATCATGTGTACAGCGGTATTAACCTACCACAAAATTACAATAATGATTCTTGAAAAAGTTTGAGACGGTCAGAACAGATGAACAAACATCAAAAACTTTACTTTGGACAGACAGTTCATTCAAAAACTGGCAATAAATAATAGAAAATTAGACATACTCACATTGACCGTTTTTGAAATCAAAATCTGTTATATATATATATATATATATATATATATATGAAATGATTTGTTTGAACATTATTTTTTATCCATACCAAACAAACCATTTAAACTCTCGGTTGTTTATAACCAAATTTCGTTAATTTCCGTCATATATATATATATATATATATATATATAATTGAAGTAGTAGGAGGATTTGAATAATTAAGTAAGTCATTGAGCTTTTTATTCGACCTGAACAGAATGCAGTTTCGCCCTATATTTCAGGGCCCGTGGTACAGTTGGTATGGCATCAGCTTAATGACCTGTCTGGGTTTCAATTCCTGGTAGTGGATGCGCCCTTCTTAAGAGTCCCAAATATAGGACGAAACGGCTGTCCAGCGCTTTCTGCATTCTGTTGAGGACGAATAAAAAGCTCGATGAATCATTTAATTATTCAAATCCTCCTACTACTTCAATTATATATATATATATATATATATATATATATATATATATGGTATTGCTCTCTTGTGGCTAGAAATAAAACAAAAACAAAGAAGGAATTCTATTTAAGAAACACAGCATTATAAACATATACCAATGAGAGATTTGTAGCAGACTGTTCGAATTATCTACTGGAATAGATTCTGCTGTCACTCTCTGTAAAGCAGAATTGCTGATTTTATGTTGTTTGGTGGGGGGAGTTCATGTGTTATATGGGTAAGAATATTTACCATACTCCATCACTGGAGAGAGATGTAACACACCGTCTTTTTTTTTTAACGTGAGGAGCCTGACCGCGAACAGACGGACGAAGGAACAAAAATTCCATAGTCCCCTAAAGCGCCGGTTGAACTGGCTCCGATGACGAGCACCTGGTCCACTTCTCTGGTGCAATGCAGTGGCCGGCAGCGGGACACTGTTCCCCGGGACTGGGTATCTAGTCTGGATAATTTTTCTCAGGTGCAACCTGTCCTCGCGAACGGAGTTACAACTGAGCCGCACTCTGTCTTCGAGGACTGAGACGCAACTGAGAAATGATTTTTGGTACCTACCCGACACAAAATGTAAGTATATGGGTAAGTCACCATAACAATACATAAACTACCGGCCATAAATATTACCCCTGCCTAGTTATAAAATAATTATGTATTTTATTCTATTTTTAGTATTTATTGCCAAGTGGATAATTCTAAATGAAAATAGAATGGTTCTTTTGTTATTATAACCTTGCAAAATTTTACAAGGCAGGCTTTTGCTTCGGCCAGCAAATAAGAAGAAGAGACTAGCATAGGGAAGAGAGCACAAAAACTGGACAACAGAAAAAATCATTTAATGCGCCCATTATTGTGCTGTATTAAAAAAGAACCATTTTATTTTCATTTAGAATTATCCACTTGGCAAAAACACTAAAAATAGTATCAAATACGTCACTTCTTTTCAAAAACTGAGGTGGACTAATAATTATGGCTGGTAGTGTATATGCAAGTTACATTTAAAATGACAGTCATAGATTGATAATTAAGATTTTATATAATATTTCATGTGATCTTTTTTTTATAAACCTTTCATTCCAAGCAAGCAGTACTGCCACTGGTGCAACGAGGGTTACAATGAAATGAGGGAGAAAACAAGAAAGAAAACGGTATAGGTGTTGATGTAGAAAGGGTAAGATAGAGATGCGAGACAAGGAGATAGAAGATAGAAATTGAGGTCTCATTTAAAATTGTAGAGATTGTAGCTATCAGGGAAGCAGCAATGGAGAAGTGAGTTCCACAGGAGAGAAGCGCGTGAAAATAAACTCATAGTGTATAAGTGGCGGTTACATTAGTCAATTTTAACGGTAAATCAGAGGACGTAGTTTGCAAGAGTAAATTCAGGAGAGCGGGAATCCATGGAATGAAACTCGTCACAGCAGCTTTAAATAATATTTCTAGAAAGGATGTAATGAATATGCATACACCTTGGTTTCCCCGTACGGTAATGTGAATGGCTGGTGTCATCTATAAATACAGACCAAGGTGACGACGTACAGAGGTCTACGTCCGTACATGTAAACGACTAGAGGTCGACCACTAAATGTTTACATCCATATGTTTACAGGTCTACGACTATTGGTCTACGTCTATTGACTACGACTACGTCTCAGGATACTGCATACGACGAGTACCGGCCATTATGTCTACGTACTAGATTGTCTTACCCGGTTGCATTTGCCTAAACCGCTTAACTACCTCAACTGATATATATATATATATATATATATATATATATATATATATATATAGTTTGAGGAACGAAATAGAAATAATAATAATAAACATAAGATTACAAACAAATAAATAACAGGGAGTCGACAGTATTGTGTGCCCGTTTGTTGGACTCTCTCTCTCTCAAGTACGCCCCATAGGTAACAGCCGCAAGGATTCAGGTCTGAACTCCTAGGGGGCCAAGATCTTCTTTGACAGAACATATCCAGATTATCGTCAGACCAAGCCTGGACCAAATTGGACACATGAGCAGTGGTTTCGTCCTGGTGGAAGAGCCATGGTTTCCCTGCAGCTATCTGAACAATCCATGGCTTCACAACAATCTTCATGACATCTAGGTAGACCTTCTTCTTCAAGGGTTTTCATCGAAAAAAAACCTGAAGCTGCTTTAGGAAGTCCTTGTTCCTCTTGCAAACCTCGATCGCTCCTGTGTTTACCTCTGAGGAGTCAGGGATTCTCCCCCAGCCTCACTAGACTATTTGCATGTCTTGGCAATATCATACACAGTCAATTTTAAGAAATGAAAAACAAAAATCATTAGGTGTCCGGCTCCAATGTAGGGCCACAATATGTACGACGCTTGTGTTCACTGGCAATTTTAATTAATTTTTTCTTAACTCAACAGATTGTTGTCACACAAATCTGAAACAAGAAAAAATATTTTCATATAGTCGTCATTTTTTAGCAAGTTAAATTTAGCCTTGATTAGCGCACACCCCTATATATATATATATATATATATATATATATATATATATATATATATATAAAGGAAACCTCAATACGTAATATTAGTTATAAACTATAGTTAAATGATATGAAGTTTATAAAGGAAACCTCAACACGTCATATTAGTTATAAACTATAGTTCATTTCAATGAGCTTGATTAGCTCATATCATCAGACTCTTTTATAATATTTCCTCCATCGGGCATAAAATTTCTGATGGAATGAACGTTATATATATATATATATATATATATATATATATATATATATATATATATCCTTTTTCTGGATATATCAAGAAAAGTCAGAGAGAAGCAATATTCCTTCGGTGAAAAAATAGCTGAAGGCGAGTAGCCATACCTTGACCGATCACCTTGGATTTTGTCGAGAATCAACGGGATGAACAGCAACTGACCAGATATGGCAACAGTATTCAATGCACGGACGAATGGTAGATTTGTAAAGGTTCAAGATGGAGGATAGGATACTGGAGAGAAAAAAACGTTCTGGTTCGGTACAGCGACCCAATCTTCTTAGCAGTAGATGTAGCTGTGGATTCAATGTATTCATTCCACTAGAGTTCGGCTGAGAGTGTGAGGCAGAGAAGGCACTGAGTATTGCTTTGAGAGAAACTAGTGTGATCCATATTAATGGATGGTAATAAAGCTTCTCTAGTATAGTTAAAAAAATGCATCTTCGTTCTCGAAGTATTAAAATTTAAGGTCCATTTCTTACCCCTAATTCATGACAGACTGGAGTTCCTTTCCAAGAGCAGAAGCGTGATCTACATTTCTTTTAGCCCAGGCAGATTTCATATTGAGACAGGAGTTGTTGGTGGTGTTATCAGCATAGATTCCATCTTAGGAACTGACTACATCAGGAAAATCATTGATGCATATCAGGAAGAACGTAGGACTTAGGATAGAGCGTTGAGGGACACCCGTGTTCACGTGAAAGGTTTTGGAAGTCTGCCCATTCAGAACGAGCATCGTTTTACGATTTGGTAGGAACGATTGAATTGAATCGAACAATCGTACAGTCATACCGTAGCCCTATAACTTACGCAGAAGACCAACATGGAAAACCCTAATAAAAGTGTTATGGTGCCCTTCTACGAGGAATGAACTCTTCCTCCTGATATATATATATATATATATATATATATATATATATATATATATATATATGGATGACAGCAGCCAATCACATTACTGCACAGGGAAACCAAGGTGTATGCATATTCATTACATCCTTTCTAGAAATATTTTAAAGCTGCTGTGACGAGTTTCATTCCATGGATTCCCGCTCTCGTGAATTTACTCTTGCAAACTAGGTCCCCTCATTTACCTTTAAAATTGACTAATGTAACCGCCACTTATACACTATCAGTTTCTTTTCTCGCACTTTTCTCCTGTGGAAATCACTTCCCCATGCCTGCTTCCCTGATAGCTACAATCTCTAAAATCTTAAATGAAACGTCAATTTCTATCTTTTATCTCCTTGACTCCCACCTCTATCTTACCATTTCAACATCAATACCGTTATATATATATATATATATATATATATATATATATATAGTTACCTGCGTGATTTCTGAGAGCAGTTAACAGGGCACTTAACGACAATTGCTAGTCAGGCAATAAGCAGTGTATTAATACCTTCAAACTTACTTATTTCTATATTACTTATTATTAACCATTCCTTTGAATATCTTGTTTCTTGTTAGACTAATACACTGTTTTGAACCTACCTTTTTGTTCCGTATCTTACTTCCGGCACAAATCGCTCACTACAACTGTGCAGCAAAGTTTCGACACAACTCCACAACAAATTACCAACGAAAATTAACAGCAAAAAGCTCTAGAGATATCCAGTTCAACAACCCAGGCTTCGCTGTTCTTATCAAAGGCTTAATATTTGTATTTGGTGATGGCCGTTAGTACATCAGCAGTAGACCTGGCGAAGCGGAAGCTATACTACTTGTCAGAAAATAAGTTGTTTGAAGTGAAATGTTGAATCATTTCAGCATTGATAATAGCCTAGAACACTTTGCCAAAAAGCAATAAGAAGCTGATAGAGCGATAGTTAGAAGAGTCGGGGTGCTCACAGAGTTTTTAAGATTAGATATTATAGAGAAGGACTTTCAACAAGCAAGAAAGCAAGAAGAAACGAGGCAGTAGTTAAAGAGTTTGGAGAGGACAGGAGAGAGTTCAAGGGCACGTTTCTTAAGGACTGTAACTTGCATTCTATTGGATTCTCTTGTTTGTAGGTGTCAAGCATAAACAATTATGTTAGAGAGAAGAGAGAGGTTATATATACATCACTTAGACAGGTTTCAGTTCTAGAAGTGAAGTCGAGTGTGAGTACTCTAGTTGAGTCAAGTGTGGAATTTTAAGAGAATTGCGAGAAAAGCATTCAGCCTTGATCACAGAAGATATGAGAATCTAAAAAATTATTGAGTAGTGGAGGAATCGAAGCCTTGTTTTTTTTTTTAGCATACTTATGCAGAGTCGTCAGTATTCATTAGAGCCAAACTTGCAGGATGCTCTACGCCATTCTATTAGCCAACGACAGCTTCGCATCATTTATGACAGGCTTGCAAACATTGCGAGCGGGGTCAAAAGGTCCCTTATGATAGTCAGACGCGTTACTCCATTAAAACCGGAAGAAGTAATTCCTGTGGCAATGGCGACCAAGCAAGCACACGCGAACCAAAAGGAAGAATAAAGCTTAAGTCGGGACGTTCTGCATAGGATGAAAGCGTCGATGCTGGCTTTCACCCAGGAAGAGACCTCGGATGCGCATTCTTCAACAGGGAGACTAAATTTTTATTTCAAGTGACATGGCAAAGGAAGTCATCGAACGCCTCCCAGTCCGCTATTTGGGAGCAGTATGATATTCTGCTGGTAAAAGGTTCCTGGAATGTGGGAGAGGGGGAGGATATATTAATGGTAACCACGTTATGATCTGAGTTGCCAAGTGGGCAGGGCTGTATGTCATAGTAAAGATTCCAGTAAGTGTTCATCAGGGTTATTAAGAAAACAGCTGGGGAATCCACTAATTGTGTGAGATTGAGGGATTGAAAAGTTCATGCTATAGACACAAGCAAAATCTGTCACAGCGTTTTCTAGCCACTAGATCTGGCGGTTATTAAAATTACCGAACACATATATATTAGCAAACGGTAGAGAGAAAATGTGTGATGTCATGTTTGATAATTATTTTGGCACGTAGAAACTTAGGGTGCTATATCAAACGGTCGTCAGTTCAACATATGTTGGAAGGTAACTGGCACAGTCTGCAGCATAATGTGGCCTCATGCTTGCCCACTAGATGCACTTGCAAGGACATCCATCCATGCACAACATCACACTACTAGAAACCCTAATACTATTTAACTACTAATCATAAGCGCCTTTCAAGACGCTACGCAAGCGTTCGGGCTCCTAATTACCAGTCGGAAGCAGAAAGCAGAAAACTGTTAACCCGGTACCCCAAGAATAAAGTGACGTTGTCATCATCCACACATAGAATAATAAAACACTGGCGATACACCACTATTAAATCCTGAAGAAAGGAAAGAAACCGGGAACCCTATTTCTCAGCAGGAAAAAAGGGATGAACCTCTACTCTTTATAAAAAAGGGGGAAAGAGTGTGAATCAGGCAATGACAGGGTCAATCTATTCTAATGTGAGCAATGATGAGGGGTTGGAAACAATAGAAACGAAAAGGAAATTAATGTTGCGCATCAGGAAAAGACAACTAATGTTCCTGTGTCATGCAATGAGGAATGAGAGCTTGGAGAATACGATACTAACAGGCGAGATAGAGGGAAAAAGAGAAAGAAGAAAGCAGTGGATAACATATTTGAAGGGCCTGGGCAGGTGGATGGCAGAAAGGGAGTTTTGAGATGTTACAGGAGAAAGCTTGCTAAGAGCTAGCAGGGATAGAGAGACGTGGAAAGTCATAATCGCCTACGCCCTGAAAGGATAAGGCACATAGAAGAAGAAGATATATGCCAACTGTTTATGACAAATTATAATGTGGATATAAAGTGGGGGATCAAATATATGTTATAATCAATATATAAACTGATCCCTCATTTTGTGGTCATGCTAATTTCTATACATTTACATTCTAGATTTATGATCTTGAGCTAGTGGATGGCAGAGCTGGGATTGGGTGGTGTAACAGGAGAAAGCGTGCTAAGAGCCAGCAGGGATAGAGAGACGTGGAAAGCCATAATCGCCTACGCCCTGAAAGGATAAGGCACATAGAAGAAGAAGATATATGCCAACTGTTTATAAGAAATTATAATGTGGATGTAAAGTGGGGGATCAAATATATGTTATAATCAATATATAAACTGATCCCTCATTTTGTGGTCATGCTAATTTCTATACATTTACATTCTAGATTTATGATCTTGAGCTAGTGGATGGCAGAGCTGGGATTGGGTGGTGTAACAGGAGAAAGCGTGCTAAGAGCCACGAGGGATAGGGAGACGTGGAAGGCCATAATCGCCTACGTCCTGAAAGGATAAGGCACATAGAAGAAGATATATGCCAACTGTTTATAAGAAATTATAATGTGGATATAAAGTGGGGGATCAAATATATGTTATAATCAATATATAAACTGATCCCTCATTTTGTGGTCATGCTAATTTCTATACCTTTACATTCTAGATTTATGATCTTGAGCTAGTGGATGGCAGAGCTGGGATTGGGTGGTGTAACAGGAGAAAGCGTGCTAAGAGCCACCAGGGATAGGGAGACGTGGAAGGCCATAATCGCCTACGTCCTGAAAGGAAAAGGCACCGAGAAGAAGAAGAAGGAATAATTTAGTAAAATATCAGGTGGTCTTTTTCTGGTTCAGTAGAGGATTAAGTTTAGTCGAGTGGTTGCTTACAAAGCAAATAAAGCAAAAAAACAAATAATTAAGAAACAAAGAAAAACGCAAAAAAAAAAAAAACTAGTCCCATGTCAGCATTACTGATTTACAGTAAAGCAATGATGATAATTCCTACCAAACAAATTCACTTTTTTCTTTAAAGAAAAAAATATCAAGCGAAATGCTTAAATTTAATCGAAACTACCCTGTATATGACACGCTGGCTCGAGTGGCAGGGGGTCATTACATGGAGGGGAAACGGCAGACACAAAAGAAAAGAATAAAATAAAATTAGTTCCTACCACACGAGACTTATAACAAAATAAACGCCCTCGCCAAGACAAACTTTCATTTAAGAATATCATTAAAAATAGACAAATAGGAATAGACAGTGAAAGAAAGGTGAAAGAGAAAAACGAAAAATACATAGATTTAAAAAGAGAAAAAGAAAGAATTCATTCTGACTGGACACAAACAAAATGGCAAAGTCTTAATAAGGAAAAGAAAAAAACAATCACAGTCCAAATTTAATGATATCCAGTAAAATGCAGATGATCGTTCCTTCAAGACAAATTCACTTTTTTTTTGTGGTGGGAAAATCGAGAGAAACGATTAAATTTAATCTAGCAATTTTTTTTTTTTGTTAACATCAATTATTTGAAAATTGTTTTATTGTTTTATTCCTTCAAGTGTTTTAGGCTAAACTTTTGGTCATTATCAAGGATGAATTTTATTTTACGTGTAATTTTATATATAAGGTGTTTGTGTTTATATGTAGAGTCATAGTTAGGTTTTATATCCCGAAAACAGTGAACACATTCATAATTGATATTGTTAAGTGTTGGAGTTTTATTTTTTATTAATAGTGCTTCCTTTATTTTTAGCCTTTTTTCTGTGTGGATGATGCTATTATATTTCTATTATGAACGAGAATGTTGCCAATAAAGTTTGATAAAAAACTGAAAGTTACTTTTTAATCACCTTATATATACACACCCGGCCATAATTATTAGACCACTCCAGTGTTTTAAAAAGTGATGTATTTCATACTATCTTTTAGTATTTATTGCCAAGTAACAAACTGTAAATGAAAATAAAATGGTACTTTTGTTAATGTGTATTAAATGAATTTATAATTTTAATATATTTAATAATTACCTTTATTGCAGTTTTATCAATGAAAGAATGAAGAAAATTTAGGATGATTCGGATGAGATCATTTTTATTTCCTTACTTTGTCAAATTTTGCAAAGCAATAATAACAAAAGAACCATTCTATTTTCATTTGACAATAAATACTAAAAATAGTGGGGTTGCCTAATAATTATGGACCAAAGTATATATATATATATATACTTTCTCTTTTCCAATCTTTTCACTATTACGTAGCCCCCTGCACATCAGTGGCGTTACCGCCTTGTTCGGGGTGATACGATTAAAAAAAAAAAAGAATGATCTGAATACTGATGAGAATGGAGTGGACGGAGAAAGGAGAATGAGAGAGGGGATGCATGTTAGTGAGATAGGAAATGACTTTTAGCCTTACATTTAAATTCTTGGTGATTGTAGCTATCAGGGAAGAAAGTAAACGGAAGGGAATTCCACAGGCAGGAACTGCGAGAAAAGAAGCTGTTGGAGTAGAATTTGCGTTTACATTTTATTGATTTCACTGTAAAAGGGCGGGGCCTCGTTGTTAAACATGTTTCTGGAGTAAATTCATATATAGGGGACATCAGTTCATCTGAGCTTTTATTGTAAATGTACATGCAATACATTAAAAAAAATACCAGCAACGCATATAAAAAATATTACCACTAATACAATTTTTGAATTAAAAATATTCTTCCTTTTTTTCTATGTGTCTTAAGCTTTCAGTAAATGGGCGATCATGGCTTTCCAGTTCTTCCTATCCTTGGTGGCTCTTAGCACGTCTTCTCCTGGTACACCATGCAACCCTCGTTCCGTCACTCACCTGATCAGGTCCTTCAAATATGTTAACCGCTGTTTTCCCCTGTCTCTTTTTCCCCTCTATGTAGCCTGTTAGCATCAGGTTCTCCAAGCCCTCCATCCTCACTTGCATGTCCCAGAAACTTCAGCTGTCTCTTCTTGATGCTCAGTATTAATTTCCTCTTCGTTTTTATCCTTTCCAAAACCTCACCATTGCTCACATCCATGATATCCACAACATCCTCCTGTAGAACCACATTTCAGTTGTTTCAAGATTTTCCTTAATCTTTGATGATATTGTCTAGCATTCACTGCCATATTGAAGAACGGACATCACATAGCAATACAGTATTCTTTGTTTCTAGCGAAATTTTCCTGTTTCTTAATACTTTACTTAGCTTCTGGAACGCGTCATTCGCCATGCCAATTCGCCTTCGTATCTCTGTGTAGCACTTTCCGTCTTCTGTTAGAACACTTTCCAGGTATTTAAAGTTTTGTACATGCTTGCTTTTCGTAGCTTATTTGGCATTTTGTTTGCTCTTTTTACTGATGACCATGCATTCGGTTTTCTTGCAGTTTATTTGTAGTCCTTTCTTGTCACTCTCTTCAGCTACCTTCTGTAGGTGATCTTATAGTTTCCTTTTCGTTGTCTGCTATCAGCACTGTATCATTCGCGTTCTTTATGTTGTTCAAATTGTAGCCTCGGATGACGAATCCTGGTATAACATCTAGGGTCCTCAGAATAGTCTCGCTGTACAAGCTGAACAGATACAGAGAAAAGACACATCCTTGTTTTACGACCCTTTCTATCTTTGTATATCTGCTGAATTCGTTACCTGTCCGTATGCAGGCGGTTTGCTGCCAGTAGATATTCTTGAGTATTCTTATGTCATTCCCAAATATGTCGAGGCTGCTGAGACTCTCCATCAATTCCTTGTGGCCAATTTTGTCGAACGCCTTTGCATAATCGATAAAACATAAGGACAAATCATCAGCAATTTAAAAACATCACAAAAAACACTCTTTACTAAAATATGTCAATGAAACCTAACCTAAAATTTTATTTGGCATAAAGAATAAATTATTTTCTTCATACGAATATATCCTAAGAATCTTGTCGGTATTAAATAACTCATTGAGATGTTGACATACCATAAAATAAAATAAACGAATCCTAAATATTATATAAGACACAGTGAAATTTCAGGATGGGTTAGAGAATCTGATGCTCACGGGGCAGATAGAGAGAAAGAGAGACAGGGGAAAACAACGTTTGACGTACTTTATAGGACGTGTAAAATAAATGGCAGAGCAGGGATCAAGTAGAGTAAAAGAGAAAGGCTATTAGTGTGCTGTTCTGAAAAGATAGTAATGCAAAAACAGTAAAGAACAAAATGGAAAAACAAGTGAAGAAAAATACTATGTTTACTAATTGACCGCTATTACAAAAGTGCTGAGTCGATATATTTTAAGGCTCCAAGAGACGTAATTTAGATTACATTACAATTAGGACCTACAAGGTATAGGGAGATGTTGAGGGACATGATCGTCTACTTCCTGATGGGATAAACCATATAGAAGAAAAGAAAAATATCACATAAAATTTTGTGTTTTTCTATCCCAATATAAAATATATTATTTGAAAATTGGAAAAAATACCATATAGTCATTAAACAGACGGACTTGTGCAGTTGTATTCATTCTAACTTGTTCCTTAAATTACATCAGAATATTAAAATAGGAAAACAGTAAAATTTTCCCATATTAAAACAAGTAAAATATAATTTTTGAACCATCAATATATAAGAGAGTATAGCTGAAATTTTATCTGTGATTTACACTGCATAATGTTTGATCTATATGATTAACAATCACAATTTTCACTTTATGTTTGATTTTTATGATTAATATTGAAGTTAATTATTTTTTAAAAATGTATTTTTAAAATCAAACAATCCTGATATAAAAAGATCACTGAGTGAAGCCAGCCCTGAGATTTTGATGAATTAAGTTTTTAGACAAAGATGACAAGATAAAGAACATTGTACTTTATAAAACAGTGGCTCCTATGAACAAAAGTCAGAAAGGCACAGAGAAGAACAAAAGACTGCTTACTGCGATATGAAAAGAAAGTCACAACCAATAAGATTGTCCCCCCACCAAGCACGCCTCACCTCTACTTCACTTGTCTACAGCAGAAGTTTACACCTGAATAAAATTTGCCTACTACTACAATTATAGTTTTTATTTCGTGAGTAATTTATTATTCTTATTATCATGTCATTTTTCATTATAAATCGAATTCTGCCATTGTCGCACTAGCTATCAACTCTACAGGAAGACCTAAGTCAGGTCGGAGTGTGTTGTTATGAGTCAATTTTATGTTCGTTTTTTTTTTATATCGCCTTAATATCCCTAGCTCTACATAGACAAAGTTTGCCTTAGTGTGTGGGCTGTAATTAACAAGACAATTTTTTGTATATCTCTTAAGTTGGGGTTTTCTAGCGATTCTTTCAATGTATTGCTTTGTTGCATTTTTTATCATACCAATTGCACCCAGAATCACTGGTACGATTCTTGTTTTCAATTTTCAGATTTTTTTTCTATATCAATTTCCAGGTCGTTATATTTTGAGAGTTTTTCGAATTCCTTGGTTGCTCTGTTACAATGCGCTGGACAAGACATATCAATTATTAAGCAAGTCTGTTCTTTTTAATTTTTGACAATAATGTCCAGCCTAGTTGCTTCACTTTTTCTGTCTGTGTAGATAGTATAATCCCATAGAATTATGGCATCTTCTATTTCTGTGACCGGAGCTGGGTGGTGTTCATACCAGTATTTGTTTACATATTTTCCATAGTGTTTGCACATTGTACAATGTAAATATTGCCCACTCTATCGTGACGATTTTATATTCATTTGGGCAAGTACAGAACAGCCTGAGATTAGATAGTCTATTGTTTCTTGGCATTTATCACAGAACCTGCATTTTGGATGCACATTATTATGTATAATATTTGCCTGAAAGTTCCGAGTGACAAGTCTTTGGTCTTGCGCTGCAAGAATAAAACCTTCAGTCTCAGATTTTAATACAGATGCAAGTAACCATCGATGAGTATTAACTTTATCAACACTGGATTTATTGGCACGTTCTGGATATTGGCCATGCAGAAGTTTGTCTTGCCAGCGCTGTTTCATCTGTACAAGAGCTTTATCCTTAGCTTTCTTTTTCATATTTTTGCCGCAATCGTTGGTTTAGAACCAGCATAAAGAAAACATATCAAAATGTTGGACACTTTTTGTTTTATATATATATATATATATATATATATATATATATATATATATTGTGTGTGTGTGTGTGTGTGTGTGTGTGTGTGTGTGTGTGTGTAACTCCAGGGTTTTCAATAAATTAACTAAGTCACAAAGGCCTACAGTCTGTAGAACAGAATCATTAACTATGATCAGAATAATGAAAATTGTTGTCAGGAGTATAGTAAATAGCGATTGATATTACACTTAAACTTTTGTGATAAAATTTTACTGGAAAGAATAGAGCCGGAAGGGAGTTTCCCAAGTGAGAAGAGCAAGAAAAAAGTTTCTTAGCATAGAACTTAGGACTATTCTGTCAGTTAAATGCCATAAGTGATAAACGGTTGGGTGATCATGTCTCGAAAGAGACGTGACTGACCGGCAGAAGGTTATCCCGAAGTGGGTTACCATTACGTTCTTGCTTAGATTGGTTACCAGCTAAGTCTATAGAAACCAATCTGTTTTGTTATTAAACCCATAACTAGAGGGAAGAGACGGTTTAATAGCTTTCCTAAAGTTATTTACGCGTAAGTGAATGCAAGGAATTCAACTGGAATTCGAACTCGGCTCTCCGATTTCTCGTCCCGGACCGATGTCCATTGCACCCGATAGGGCTACTAGCCAGCTCATATAAAAATTAATGGCATCTCGACGACAGTCAGGTACTGCGGTTAAACAATTATCATGAGCTTATTTACAGAAAAGGCGCTGGACTAGGCAATTTTATCGCGGCGAGAAAGTAACTAAAGCCGAGGTGCCAGATCAGGACCTATAATATTGCATCGTTCTTTAATTAGCTCAAGATAAAGAGCAGAAGCAGTGAACCATCTTTCGTTAAAACGACCAGAAAGGAGGATTTTATTAATTTTTTTAATTAATTTTTCCAATATTCTCCCATTATTCCTTTATGCTTGAGATAAGGTATGTAAAATTGTTCCATAATTTTCGACTTTACAAATGTTTTCAGACACTACATTTGTCATTTTCAAGGATGTTATTGGCTAGTGTTGTTATTTTGTCTTTATTTATATTAGTATAATGAACAAATAGACAGGTTTCTATAAATTTAATCAAGCTGCATGAGAAATAATTTTAGATAAAGATTAAGTTCATGATGATTGTTTAGATGGGCTCGTCACTGTGGCTCTTGCACTTTAACCGCAGTACCTGCCTGTCGTTGAGAGCCCATCTAAACTTATTTATAAATGGAACTTTGTCTGTGTGTGTGTGTCTGCGTGTGTGTGTGTGTCCGTTACCTATAGACTCCGCAACGGCTGAACCGATTTTCTTGAAAATTTTCACAGTTGTACTATATGCGTGTGCGAGTGTTCTTAGCTAGGTTTTGTGTCGAGGTACCCCCGATAAATATTGATAATCGATAATCGAAAAAATCGGGTTATAGAAGGAGAGGTCCGATTTTAATCAAATCTGATACACTCATAGACAAAGACATAAGAAACGATATTCAGAAGTAAAAGTAAAATCTAAATATAGACGTTGATTTCTAACCTATTTTTTTTTTGTTGAGTTAAATTTTCAATTCTTAACCTTCATTTTTATTTCTTTTTTATTTCATTTTGAGAATGTGGTAGTTGCCGTTGAGATGTGAAATCTCTCTTAGGGATTTCATGTTGAATGATCATTCAACAGTTTCAAACATCGAAATTTATTTTATTATACACACACACACACACACACACACACACACACACACACACACACACACACACACACATATATATATATATATATAGGATAATTATTTGTGAAACTGTTTCGGAAACTATTTACTTGTGATGCGTTTTTTCTATTAGAATATCACTGGACTAAATTTTCTTTTATGCTGATGCCACTACAAATACTGACAAAAACGCCAAAAGTTTTACATCTAAACATAGTTGCTTTTAAATATGTGGTTTCGAGATATGATATAACCAATTTCATCTAAATTCTCTTCCTGTTTATTTATGTTTCCTTGAGTTTTGTAAATAAATACCGCAAATTGTATTAATAGACTATGTTCCAAGAAAGGTGAAACGTCTTAAAACCTTTAACGTAAATTTACTGCAGAAGATCTAGCATTTAGATTAAATAAGAGTCTTGTATAGCTTCGGCTTAATGTACTATTTTCTTTTCAATTCGTGTAAAATGTTTTAAAATCCAAATCCTCATTATTCTCAATTTATTTTACTCGTAATGATGCATAAAGTGCTCACCAAAAATGTATACACACTACAGAAAAGGAAGATTTTGTTTAGATATTGCATAATAAGATTTATTCAGTCATCATGCGATTAATACAAATTACCTCTGGACTCTACAATCATAAGAAATGTTCAAAACGGTGACCTCTATCTTCCAGACATGTATTTATATATACAACTACTGCTCGGGTAACGTTGGCCAAAGTGTCCGGTGGGATTGTGGCACAGGCAATCACTTATTGAAGTTACAGCCGTAAGGTCAATGCCAGCTGACGAAGAAATAACGAATGCAAACAGTGTTTTTGCAGTTTGATAAAAATACGAAAGACTTCAGTATTGAATTTTGAGATGGACTGTGTATAAAATTTACACTGACGAAAATACAAAATTTATATATATAAAAAAACGATATACACAATTAAAACAAATATATATATATATATATATACACACACACACGCACGCACATACACACACACACACATATATATATATATATATAGTATATCGAGGCAGCAGATAGATTTTTAAACATATACTGTTAAATATAAGATACACTGAATGTCTATTATGTATAATCTTGAATCGTTCTAAACGTATTTTTGCTTTAATTTCAGGGGAAAATAAAGACAAAAATTTTCCAACATTTGGATAATTTTTTATTAAATTGTTTCTAAGCTTTCGGCTCACGTGAGCCACCTTCAGAAAGGTTGCAAAAACGATAACATAAAAACATCCACCATCAAAGAGGATTTTATCTTGTGTTGACATAAAACTTTGCTAAGCAACGACAACAATCACCAAAAAGCAAACACAGCTCGTAAATTTTTAATGCGGTTCTATGACGTCACACCGCGTTAGAGACTAAAATGTTGACAGAACCATATGCTTAAATGCAATGTAATGTGCTATGACCAGATTTAAACATGATTTTATTAAGTATGTGTTGTTTTAATCTAATGTAGATGGCCTCCAATATCCGAAGATTCTTTTTACTGTGCATGAGTAAGTATTATTGTATTGTTGACTAAAATCTGTCTGATTTTATTTACATGACTATGTTTTGGTAAGAAATGTTTTTTAATAATAGACATTCATTGCCTCTTATATTTGAGAGTATATGTTTAATATATATATATATATATATATATATATATATATATATAAGTATGTGTGTGTGTGTTTGAAAATTATTTTGAATAGATACTCGTATTTGAGTAGATAGTCTGTTTTTAATTAAACAGTATCTTTACATATATAACATTTCACTCCAGAATATTTATGAGAAATTTTGTAAGAAACATGTGTGTTATTCAGCAGTATTCGAAACTGCTATCCCCAACAAATGGCGGAAACGCCACTGATGTGCAGGGGGTTACATAAATGTAAAAAGATTAATTAGAAAAGAGTGAGGAGTACAAACTAGTTAGAAAGGAACAATAGAAATCAGGTGCGATGACAGATACATAGGTGGAGAGAAAGGGAAGGTTATCCAGGGGTGGGGAGAGAGCTACCCATCCCCACCATTGTCTGTTCTTTGAATCGAAATTTACCAAGCAGGTTAACTTGATGTTGATTTTTGGGAAAAGCAAGAATTGAAGAGTGAAACTTTCTTAATTCAAATGTCCTGTGTTTAAACTGTGAGGTATATTACGATTTATTTCCTATACATACATACATACATATATATATATATATATATATATATATATATATATATATATATATATATATATACGAAACACGCTATGAATGTAGCGGCTTGGTTGCGGAAGTCGTTACTTGGGGAGGCATTATCCTATGGGCAAAGGAGCTTGGATTATTTCCACCACGGAATTCGTGAGGAGCGGTGCACTTCATCGAGCTTAATTCGTCACCTCTTCGTCACCATGGCCCGTAGTACAGTTGGTATAACATCAGCTTAATAAACAAAACTGTGTTCGATTCCAGGTAGTGGAGGCGCACTGCTGAAGAGTTCCAAATATAGGACGAAACGACCGTCCAGTGCTTTCTGCATTCTGTTGAGGTCGAATATAAAAAGCTCGATGATTTACCGCCTACAACTTTTTTAAATATATATATATAACTTTATATATTTAACCTTAATTATAAAACTGTGCTTAAATACATAAATATTCTATAGTTGTACAAATAAACATTAAAGATAGGTCAAATCCCATCATTTCCCACCCTTTACACCTCCTTACTCTCCTTCCTCTAATAAAACCAAAGAATAAAGGCTAGCCAGGCGGTCATAAAACACACTTTCATGAATCAACTATATCCCTTACCTACCCGACGTTCAAAATTTTAACGGACAATTTACCGCTAATCCCTCCCCGTCAACATCCCACACACAACTCCCAAATATAACAAAAGAGGTCTTTCATTACTTTCCACGTCACCTGATGAGACATTGGAAGCATAAAGTCGAAACGAAATGTACAATTTGTAGTTGATATATATATATATATATATATATATAAAATCTGTACACGTTCTAAAATATAATTTATAATGTATATATATATATATATATATATATATATATATATATATATATGAGTATGATGGTTATTATTTGTTGGTCTGTCAGTCGTTACTATAGTGAAACGTGTTATACTCCGGCCGAATGACTTATATTGGTATAGTTTCTGCCATGTTTTGACGCAATGATCGATGTCGGACTGAGTGCCTCATGGCTATTTGGGTTGGCGTTCGGTATTGGATTCTTTGCTTGTAAGTTTTTGTTGTGTTGATCTGTGCTTGATTGTGTATCTGGGGAGGTTATTATTGGGGCGTCTAGGTCGGGTGGAGGTACCCATCGGATATAGGCAAATTAATATTTAAATATTAGTTTATGTATCTATGTATATATATATATTTTTATGTATGTACGTGTTTGTATGTGTTTGTCTATGCATGTATGTATATGTATGTATGTATGTGTATGTATGTGCATAAGTATATGTGTATGTGTGTGCGTATGTATATATATGTATGTATATATTTTTGTGCGTATGTATGTATAAGTGTACATTTGTCCTTTTGTGCTTGTAGACATATTAAGATTTGCTTTAATTACTGATTTGTATATATATATATTTTTTTTAATGTTTTTTTGTAGATATTTGTACTCATCTGTATATGTGTGTAGGCTTTACATGTTTGTCTGTATATTTTTGTATATGTATATGTGTATATGTATATGTGTGTATGGGAAGGAATTTTTTTTAAAAAATTTCGAATTTGAAAATGTATATATATATATATATGTATATATGTATATATGTGTGTATGTATATGTGTACGTGTGTATATATGTGTATATGTGTATATGTGTGTATGTATATATACATATTTTATCATTGTTTTATATTTCTGACCGCCCTCGGTCCTTCATCAGAAACAAGTGATTTCCAAATATGAATTAAAAACGTATTATACGATCATATATGTATATATATATGTATGTGTATGTGTGTGTATATATGCGTGTGTGTATATGTGTACATGCATGTGTTTGTGTATGTCTGTATATTTGTGTATATGTCCGCACATGTATATATGTTTGTTAAAGTGTCCATGTTTCTATATACATGTTTGTTTGCGTATGTGTGTGTGTATGTATGTGTTTATATATATATATATATATATATATATATGTAATACGTATATATTTGTATGTGTGTGTGTGTATATGTATATGTATATATATATCTATATATATATATATTTGTGTATATTTCTGTGTATGTATTTATATTTATGTATATTTCTGTATATATTTGTAAGTGTGTATATATATTTATATCTGTACGTATGTATGGACAGACAGATAGATAGATAGATAGATAGATAGATAGATAGATAGATAGATAGATAGATTTCTTAAGTTTCATGCTTTTTTGATCGTCTAACTAACTGTTTTAATTTTATTTCAAAATACTGGATGTATACGGAGATACGTATATTGATGAACTTTTGTTGAAGGTGGAATTGACTTTGGTGGGAATATGTATTTTTGTCATGACGCCTCTTACGCATACACAGACATAATTTTACATATATACAACCATTGACATGCGCAGAGACACACGCACACGCGAGCTAAACAACCGAGGCTTACAGTCATAACTTCATATGAACAGTATTGAACTCTCTCTCTCTCTCTCTCTCTATATATATATATATATATGTATGATGTTTTGCACATGCATACGCATTTAAGTTTGTTTTATGTTTTTGCGTAAGTATATATTTATTCCCATTTATGTGTTCATGCATTGAAATATGATTATGTCTATCCTGACCCCATTCATATGAGGCCAGTGATTTTATGAATCCGCCGTGACTGTATCCAATATGTAGCAATTTAGTCTGCCTAAAAGTTAACAGACAAATTGACATCTCGATAAAGACTAAATTTTGAAATTTGTGTATGTATATATACATGGGTGTATTACTATGTATATGTTTTTTCTCACTAATGTTTGTGAATATTTCTCCATATGTGAATGTTTGTAAGTTTATTCATGTATGCGTTCTTTTTCTCTCCTCCGTCTAAAATATGAATAATTTTCTAAATCTACAAAATTGTTAAAATATATATATATATGGTTTTTTTTTTTTTAGCAACAAAAATATAGTAGATATAATAGTTAATTAATAATGCTGATCTTAATTTTATAAAATTTTAATACCAATGCCCACCAAGATTAATTTAAAGTCTTCCCACATATTCTCCAAAGTAAAAGTTGCTTTACTCTGATTGGCCCACATTGTACATACAATAATGCCTCCCTGATGAAAGAGGTCTTGCTTGTTCTTAACCTTTTAAAACCATTCATTTCGAAATAACAACATCACTTGAAAAGACACAAAAAGTGTCGAAACAAAATAGCTACTTTTGTAGTGATATTATAACATATCAAGGTTATAATTTATTAATAAATATTATTATTATTATTATTATTATATATATATATTATATATATAATATTATATATATATATATATATATATATAAACATATTTATATATAGAAATTTGTCTGTGTGTGTGTATGTCTGTGTGTGTGTCCGTTACCTATAGACTCCAAAATGGCTCAACCGATTTTCTTGAAAATGTACACAGTTGTACTATAAGCGTCTGCGAGTGTTTTTAGTTAGGTTTTGTGTCGAGGAACCCCCGATAAATATCAAATCGATAATCGAAAAAATGTGTTTATAGAAGGAGTGGTCCGATTTTAATCAAATCTGATACACTCATAGACAAAGACATAAGAAACGATATTCAGAAGTTTCAATGTTGCAGTTCTTACAATAGTGAAGAAATCAATAATATATATGTATAAAAGGCAAAATATTTGTGTGTGTGTCTGTTTATCTGCCTGTATGTCTGTATTTTTTCAGCCTTTTAATTTTAGTTTTTGCTTCAGGTTTGGCTCTAAGCAGATATATTTGTCGTTCTTAATCTTAGCCATGATACCATTTACTCAGAGGACTTATTTAACCTTCAAAATTCAGTTTACGATGAAAAAACTTATTTGATATCGATACCAGGAAATCAAAATTTGACTTAGATCCTTTCCTTTTTCTTTCAGTCTAGGGTTTCACTCTAACTGGAAACAACTATTGCTTTTTAGTCTTTCGTGCCAACGTCCAAAGAGTGTGAGATCCAGGACCATGGATTAGTTTTAAAGCTTTTAAAGCAAAAAATACACTCCTGATCAAAAATTTAAGACCACTTAAAAATCTTTAAAAAGAAATTTTTTTTATGGATAGATTTTAAACTCCTCCCACTTTATGTTACCAATACTACAATCTAAAAGGTTATGGAAACAAAAAGCTACATTCCAAACATTGTATTTAGAAATTTACATTTTTATCAAATGAGGCACTTTACACATGATCAAAATTATAAGACCAGGGGTATAAATTGTTAGATCTATGGTAATTTCCGATGTTTTTAGTTCAGTTAGCGATTAGCAATCACTGCGTAAAGGTGGTACCTTGACTAAAGCATGCAAACTTACCGAAGTTGAGCCTTCTCAAATTCTAGAATTCCATAAGCAAGGTTTGTCACAGCGGGCGATCGCAGCTAAGGTAAATCGCAGTAAAACTATGATTTGAAACTTTCTAAAGAACAGTGAGAATTATGGAAAAGCCAAATCCTCTGGTAGGCCCCAAACAATTTCTCCTACATTGAGTAGGAGAATAAGACGGGTTGTTATGAAAGATGGGGGACTTTTTTCTAGTCAAATTAAGGCAGTCAAAGATGCTGATTGCAGTCCCGTAACCATCAGATGACACTTAAGACAAAAAGGCATGGTAAATAAAAAGCATAAACACGTTCCTCGGCTGCTTCCACGTCACAAGGTGGACCGCTTAAAGTTTGATCGTGAATACCAAACATGGGACGTTGAGAAGGGGAAGAAAGTCCTGTTTTCTGATGAAATTCAATCTCGATGTTCCTGATGGCTTCGCAACGATATTGGTATAACAAAAACAAGCCTCCTGAAATTTTCTCTGCACGTCAGAGTGATGGAGGATCCCTAATGGTATGGGGTGCCTATTCTTACAGAGGGACGATGGAGCTCCAGGTGATGCAGGGTCGTCAGAGAGCGGCTGGTTGTGTTAACATGCTACAAAACGGAGGGCCATCGTTTGTGTGGGGATGTATGTTTATTCCAACAGGATAATGCTGCACTCCACGTTGCAAGACTGACCTTGCCGTTTCTACAAGAAAATGGTGTCCATCTCTTTGGACATCCTGCATGCTTCCTGGACTTGAACCCAATTGAAAATGTTTGGGGATGGATGACAAGAGATGTTTATCAAAATGGCAAACAATATTCAACAAAAAATGAATTTCGTGAAGCCATCTTCAGAAGGTGGAGCAGCATCCACCTCACCTTAATGGAAACGCTTATTTCTCGCATGCCCGAAAGAATCTTTGGAGTCATCAAAAGCAGTGGAGGTAGACTTCATTATTAAATTCGGTTGTTGAATGTTTTCATACACTTTTTGTACAATTTCGTAGAAATTTTATCTCTGGTCTTATCATTTTGATCATGTGTAAATCGCCTCATTTTATAAAAATGTAAATTTCTAAATAAAATGTTTGGAATGTAGCTTTTTGTTTCCATAACGTTTTAGATTGTAGTATTGGTAACCTTAAGTGGGAGGAGTTTAAAATCTATCCGTAAAAAAAATATTTCTTTTTAAAGATTTTTAAGTGGTCTTAAATTTTTGATCGGGCGTGTATATAATAAATATCCATGAAGCCGGTTATGATTCTTATTTTATGAATGAAGAAATCACTGGCAAACAATGCAAACAGATTTATCTACAGCAATGGTTTTCTGTTTAAACATTTTCTTAACAAGTATTCCGTGATAAGCGAACCTTTTCCGAAGTCGCCTCCTTCATGTCTGTGTTTATAGCTTCTGCCCTAGAATAGGCCCAGCGGATCTTAATTAAAAGCCTTTTCTCATCTTCGGAAGCCCGGCTCAACAGAACTCTGACACAGAAAGTACTTCTACCCGACATTATCAAGATCAAAACTTTCACAAATCCATCAGCTTGGGGTTTTGATTGTATTGTTAGCATTGCCGTTATCTAAAGTTGCCAGGATGCGATGATATATTTCTACAAAAGAGGAAACATCAGATTCTCATTAAAGCGTTTATTGATCTTAGAAACTTTAATGCGCACATTAAGGTTACATAAAATGTTGCAGCTGACTTGAATCCATCCGTAACTCTCTAAGTAATTTACTGACGGACCGATCTCGACTTTTGCAGTGGCTCAACGGCTTTATTTTTACGACTATTGGTATACAGTGGAATTTGTCAGAGCTATGAAAATAGATTCTAAAATCTTTATTCGTTTTTGGATCATCAAGATTCTTTTGATCGAAGCTCAACTGAATAGGACTTACTGCGTTTGGACAGTCGAAGCTAATTTTATGCTTGCATCTATTTCGAGTGAACGGATGAAACATTTCTTTTGCTTCCTAGAGGTCGGATTTTGAGATCACAAAAAATAGTCTTTTAATTAAATTCCCGATTCCCGATCTCTCTTTAAAACATCATTTAACTGCATGCCAGCCGGTAATTCTATCAGGACGCAGATGTTAGAAGGAGCGGTATATTAATCCCCTTGCATCTTAGTGGCTTTATTGTCTTGTCTGGTGTGAAATGATGTAAAACACAATGAATGACAAAGTTCGAAAATTCTGTATTATACGATTCGTCTTTGTTTACTGTATTCTCGCATGTAATGACTCTTTGTTACATATCAGACAGCTCCTTTGATGATGTTCATGTAAAATTCCGGAAGCCTTCATACCTAAAAGGTTTTGCTGAACTCTTGAATCGTGATTTCATCAGAAAAATGTTCAATAGAATTTAAAAAAAAAAGGTATTTGCTGGAACCGAAAACTGTAACAGTTGCTTCAAACCCAGGTGAATATTAAACGCGAATTTGAACAAAGTTCTAGTTTTTTTCTGTCATTCTTCCTGTAAATAGTTTTGCATTGTCATTGAAAAGAAAAAATCCTATTAACAAGCGCAAAAAGCTTTTTAGTCAGACCTTTATGGACACGTTTCAGCTGATGAACGTATAATTGTGCATTTATTGCTTCAGTACGTTTCTGGAATTCTAAATTAAAATATTTTCACCATGCTAACGGATGTGCATTATAGCACTTGTTTTTTATAGCACTAATGCCAAAATTTTTATGACATAAATATATATATATATATATATGAAAGATAGAAATAAAAATGAACAACCCGGTAACACAACACTGTTTCCTTTAAATATCACTAGAAGCTGATCTCTTTTGAAATCAGAATTTGAATATATTGTGTGAGATTTATAGTTTAAAAGTCTATTCTTGAATTTTCAGTCACTCTACCTTCAGGTCCTGGGCATAACAGTAAACTGTTTCCGGCAGCAAGACCTCTGATTTCGAGGTTGCGAGGAGCATGGGATCACCTCTTAATTGATGTTGCTCCCAGGTCCACCCTAACCCGGTGTGGTAGCACCTATTAGGGTCCCAGCTATGGGCAAATAGTTAACCCCCCCAAACTAGGGTCAAAACACTATGGAAATTTAAAAATACCCTTTTTAGAAATATATGCATGAAAATAGACTTTTATAGAAAAATATACATTTTTGAAGGAAATATATGACCAACAATATATATTTGAATAGAAATTAATTATCATAACGTGTTTTTGAAGACAAAAACAAATATTCTCAGCAAAGAATTTTTGAATACAAAACTAAAAGACATTTTCAGTTTTCTAAAATAAAAAAAATCATTAAAATCTGACGAAATCAATCTTCTTACTATAACTGAACATTAAAAAATATACCTTAAAACACCACCTTTTTAGTATTAAATTACCCAGAGAGGTTGATATGCCGTTAAACAAAACTCAAACTGAAAAAAATCCTTAACTTCAAAACGGTTTCCTATTCCAAATTTGCCAAATATTTTCTAATCACCATCCTACCCTACTTAGGAATTCACGTTTTCTATAACATATTTCTTTTCTCGCGACTTATTTAATCCTTGAAGATGAAAACTGAAGAATTTCTTCGTATATACTTTGTGCAGTCGTGGCATATACAATTCAATCAGACAGTCATTCAAGCACCATATTGTTTGTTTAGTCTGTGAATTTTTTCCTGAATCCCTTATTGATAAATATATTATCAATTTCATTAATCTTTTCTCCTCTTGAAGATCTCCAATCCATTTTACGTATTTAAGATTCTTGAAACCAAATATTATCTTTAGGTGTGCACTATTTGACCTATTTCCTCCGAATTCATTTGAATTACCCGTTTAATTTTTCAACAATTCATCTATTCTGCCCCCCCTGCTTACTTTGGCATTCAGGTCTCCCGTGATGACTGAAATATCTTACAATTTGTATTGAGTTTCGGTGTTATCGATTGTAGAGTAACACTTCTTAGTTTCTTCTGTAACTTGTGCTGTCGGCAGATATACAACATTGATCGGTTGACTGTATTTACATTATTCAGACTATTGTCCTCATCTTTGTGGATATAGACGTTGGTTAGTTCCTGTGACTTGACGCAATACCAGGCTACAGCAGTGGTGAACAAGTAACATGCAGGGTTAGAGGAAGATAATTCGTGCCTTTCAATTATTAATGCGCAAGGAATAAAAATGATATACCCAAGTGATTGTAATAAAGGGTTCGGTTCGAAATTCCTAGCAACGGAAGAAGGCTGGAGTGTACAACGGCCTAAACGTCGTACAAATGGCAATAAAAATGAGGACAATAGTACGAATTATGCAAATACTGTAAATATTACCTCATCTCAGAAACATAAACAAATAGAATGATCTATTATTAAACGTCGTACAAATGGCAACAAATATGACGACAATAGTCCGAATAATGTAAATACTGTAAATATTACCTCATCTCAGAAATATAAACAACTAGAATGATCTATTATTAAACGTTGTACAAATGGCAATAAAGATGAGGACAATAGTCCGAATAATGTAAATACTGTAAATATTACCTCATCTCAGAAATATAAACAACTAGAATGATCTATTATTAAACATCGTACAAATGGCAACAAAGATGAGGACAATAGTCCGAATAATGTAAATACTGTAAATATTACCTCATCTCAGAAATATAGACAACTAGAATGATCTATTATTAAACGTTGTACAAATGGCCACAAAGATGAGGACAATAGTCCGAATAATGTAAATACTGTAAATATTACCTCATCTCAGAAATATAAACAACTAGAATGATCTATTATTAAACGTTGTACAAATGGCAACAAAGATGAGGACAATAGTCCGAATAATGTAAATACTGTAAATAGTACCTCATCTCAGAAATATAAACAAATAGAATGATCTATTATTAAACGTCGTACAAATGGCAACAAAGATGAGGACAATAGTCCGAATAATGTAAATACTGTAAATACTACCTCATCTCAGAAATATAGACAAATAGATGATCTATTATTAAACGTAGTACAAATGGCAACAAAGATGAGGACAATAGTCAGAATAATGTAAATACTGTAAATACTACCTCATCTCAGAAATATAGACAAATAGAATGATCTATTATTAAACGTCGTACAAATGGCAACAAAGATGAGGACAATAGTCCGAATAATGTAAATACTGTAAATATTACCTCATCTCAGAAATATAAACGAATAGAATGATCTATTATTAAACGTCGTACAAATGGCAACAAAGATGAGGACAATAGTCCGAATAATGTAAATACTGTAAATATTACCTCTTCTCAGAAATATAGACAAGTGATCGATTTATTGAAATGGGTTCCTTTTTTTTCTATAATTCATTTAGATAGCTGATTTTATCTCAGAATACAATTTTTTAATATCTTTGTCTCTTATCAATTTTGCTCCTGTCTAATTTTTCCCTTACACCATCCACATATGTTTCCGACAAAATATCTATGTTTGCCTCACTCGATTTGCATAGGTACGCAGGATGACAAATGCGACTGCTAAATACGAACGCGCATTGAAAAAGAAATATATGACTTCTATATGGCAAGCAAATACTAACAAATGGCGAAATTATGTAGGAAATAAATGTTATGTAGTAAAATACGTCCTTTATAAAAGTGAACATCTTGGAAAAATCTCAAAGATGAAGATTTGGTTTGCTCTGTTTTACCGCATATCAACCACTTGGTGTTATTTTAATGCCGAAGCATTAGTTCCTTCAAAAACGTATTTTTGTTCGTAATATTTTTCATTCAAATGTTTACGTATATATTTTATAAAAATCTATTTTTATAGTTTCTTAGTACTTTGATCCCTGTTTAGAGGGTTAGCTATTTGCCCATAGTTTGGACACTAACCGACGCTACCACCCGGGTCAGAAAGTGGACCTGGGAACAACAGTAATCGAGAGGTGGTTCCATGCGTCTCGCATCCTCGAAATCAGAGGTTTTGCTGCCGGATGCAGTTTATCGTCATGCCAAGAACTTCACAGATGAAGAAAAAATACAGCTTACCAGAAATGTGGGTCTACAAAATTCTGTCTTAAGTCTACCATATGTCCTTCCTCAGAATATTCTTATCACATATATCCTGCTATACATTTAGAAAATCTTGTTAAAATCCATAGAAGAACCAGCTATATTGTCGGTTCTTTGCTGGTATCTTGGCTTTAGTCACGTTCCCACCGCCGTAAAGATGCTTGTCTGCTTTTTCCCTGAATAATTGTTTGGATGAGATCTTCAATATGGCTTCAAAAGTTAACAGATTTCATTGCGGTACTATATTTTATAAACGATTTCATCAATTTATCATTGAATTGGTATTCTCTCTACCCTTCGGCGGAGCGACGACATGGTTAATGCTCTCCGCCTGAAGGCAGAGAGTTGACAAGGTCAAAGTAACTACCGCGTGAAAATTATTTACCCTCCCACTAGAGCAAAATGCGACACAAGGCATTTTTTACGTGGATTATCTTGGCCATATAGGCCAGCCAAAAATATCTGTCTAATTTCACTCAGTCATGACTCTACCCTTAGACAAAGCCACGACTGAGTTAATGCTTTCCGCCCGAATGCACTGAGCTGAGAGTGTCAAAGGAATCACCTCGAGAAAACGCGGCGTTCTGTTGTTTATCCCCACCACTAGGGCAAAACGTCGCTCAAGCTCTTTTTTAACGTGGGTTCTAGATGAAAGCGTACGTTCTGTGTTAATCGTTCACTTTTTCGCACTTCCCTCCTGTGCTTTCAAATTAACTTTCATCTTCAATAATTTAAAGACCACATCTATCGTTACTTACTGTCTTTCTTAATACTCTTCTATTCCTCTTGCTTCTTAGTAATATTTTCATTTATTTTTTTCATTCTTTCCCACCCTGTCACCGCTTTTGTCTCAGTCGCCTTGTTGCCTTGCTTGCGATAAATCAGATTAACGAAAGATTCTGAGAATACCTTGGACGGTGTACGTAATCAAAGAATATATATAAAGAAATTAGAAACAAAACAAAACAAAACAAAACAGGAAATCTGAGAGACGCGGATATGTTTTCTCCCCAGATTTATTCACAATGACCGGCTTTCTTCTGAATGCATATATAAGAAGTTAGACAGTATCAGAAAGAAACTCTACGTTATACAATGAGGAATTAGGGTTGAAGAATTTATCACGCAAAGAACAATTTCATTTAATTTTATTGATTCAGCATATTTTCCCCGTCTCTGGCCATAACTCACATCCATCTCACAACTTGGGTTGATGGTGATGTTCAAAACAGAATAATACATGTTGTACCTAGGATGGTGAGGTTACACCGTACCTTCTCTCATAGGAGAGCGTGTTTTTTTAATTTAACTCATTGTAGGCTTTGAGGAAGTGTTCTAACAGAAGACGGAAAGTGCGACACTGAGATCCGAAGGTGAATTGGCATGGCGAAGGAAGCATTCCAGAAGATGAATAAAGTATTAAGAAACAGGACAATTTCACTAGAAACAAAGAGGAGAATACTGGATTGTTATGTGATGTCGGTTCTTAAATATGGCAGTGAATGTTGTACAATATATTCGAAGATGAAAGAAAAACTTGAAGCAACTGAAATGTGGTTCTACAGAAGGATGCTGCGGATATCATGGACCGAGCATGTGAGAAATGGCGAGATTTTGGAAAGGATGGAGACGAAAAGGAAATTAATACTGAGCATCAGGAAGAGACAGCTGAAGATTGTGGGACATGCAATGAGGAAGGAGGGTTTGGAGAACCTGTTACTAACAGGCTAAATAGAGGGGAAAAGAGACAGGGGATAACAGCGGATAACATATTTGAAGGACCTGAATAAGTGGATGACGGAACGAGGGTTGCATGGTGCAACGGGAGAAAGTGTGCTAAGAGCCACCAGGGATAAGGAGATGTGGTAAGCCATGATCGCCTACGTCCTGAAAAGACATGTCACCTAAAAGAAGAAGGCTTTGCTTAAAGAGGAAGGACTTAAACAGTAGCGGGCAGTTTGAATTCAGAGTTTCCTTTTCCGAAAATTGTTGCTATCAAAAGCTTTCCTGCCGTATGTTCTGCTATTTCCTCCATAAAACAATACAGTCAGTCAGTTAATTGCCATACGGGATACACGCTTGGGCGATGATGTCTCGAAAAAGACATGACTGACTGGGCAGAAGATTATCCCTCAGTAGGTTGCCATTGCTTTCTGCGGTAGACTGGTTGCCAGCCAAGGCTATAGAACCCAATCTGTCCTGGACAGATAGGAGATAGATTATATTACATTATTATATTAAGTTTTGCTGGGGGATCAATTTATTACTTCTTAACAACAGAAAACTGATCCCCCAATTTATGCCCATGCGCATTTTAATTATATTTCCAACTATTATATTCAGTCAGTCAGTTAAGTACCATACGTGATACACGCTTGGGCGATGATGTCTCGAAAAAGACATGACTGACTGGGCAGAAGATTATCCCTCAGTAGGTTGACATTGCTTTCTGCGGTAGACTGGTTGCCGACTAAGGCTATAGAACCAAATCTTTCCTGTTATTTAATCCATAACTGGAGGGAAGTGACGGATTAATACCTTTTCCAAGGGGTATTTGCGCGTAAGTGAATACAAAGATTTAAACTGGAATTCGAACTCGGATCGCCGATTTGTCGTTCCGAGTCGATATCCACTGCACCACAACGCACAAATACAATACAGCGGGTTTTAAATTGACAGAACGAGCATGTATGAATGAATATCGGATCTTGGGGCTGGTCGTGGGACATATATTGATGGGGAATACTAGAAGCAGGAACTCGTGGAGAGTTAGGATTTTCCACGCTCCAACGTGACACGGTATATAAAAGAAGATATTTAAAAAAATTTTTTTTTTCGTTAAATTAGTTCACCTTTTTTTAATGTCCATGCAATTAAGATCGACAATTTCTGATTTTTAGGTTTTAATAATGTTTACGTTCAGAAATGGAAAGTTCCTGGCTGACGCAGGAAATCGTAGCTGTAATTATTTTTTAAAATAATCCTTGATCGACAAGTGAATACCTGGTTGATTGATCATTGATTACTTGATCAGATATTTTCATAATTACAAGGCAACCGAGTCGTATTCATTTAAAATAGTCTTTCGATGCAATCGTTATTAATTGAAATATTAATGTTGTTCTTCTCAATTTTTTTATCCGCTTACTTTGGCTTGATATAAAAAACAAAACAAAAACAAAGCAAATACAAACTTTAAAACGCAAACAAATATAATTGAAGAAAGAAGATTGAATTTCTGATGAGCAATATTTTTTCTTAAATTGATTCTAATGTATTTTGATATAATTTTTTTTCTATGGCATTCACTTCCTTCGAGAAAATTCGACTTCCGCATGAAGCTGCCAAGATTGATGAACAGGCAGGAAGCTTGATCATGAGACTTAATCAAAATTCGATGTTATTTCTGGCTTCATGCGCTTGAATTTTACCTCGCAAATATTTTTATGAAATGATCGCCAATCAACATCAGCAATTTAATACGATTACAGGTACACAACATCTTTTCAGACACCTTTACTCCACAACCGTGACTGGTTACCGGATTTTGCAGGACCTGTAAAAATCGCATAATGGCAATTTGATAAAACAAAAATCTGTTACACCAATTATACATCTCTCTTATCTACACCTTTCTGCAGATTAATTAAAACAAATTGAATGATTTCTTCCTAAGTTCTTTCACACTTTCCTTGATCACGTAGACGCCTTCTCGTGGCATTGTTTTTCTTTTCCGACCGCATTTTCCTTTATATTTTGACTGAAATAGATAGATAATGTAATGGAGCAGGTTACGGTCCCCCAAAAAAAAGAAAAAAGAAAAAAGAAAGAAAGCACGACCACAAGGGTAGAAATAACAAATATATATTAACAAGAAATGACAATACAAAATGTGGAAGGTGTTAGTATGCCTCCCAGTCTGATTTGGAGTGAACTACTACCAACTTTACTGCAATGGACCAGGTTCAGGTCCGAAAAGAACAGCACGACCATAAGGGTAGAAATAACAAATATATATTAACAAGAAATGACAATACAAAATGTGGAAGGTGTTAGTATGCCTCCCAGTCTGATTTGGAGTGAACTACTACCAACTTTACTGCAATGGACCAGGTTCAGGTCCGAAAAGAACAGCACGACCATAAGGGTAGAAATAACAAATATATATTAACAAGAAATGACAATACAAAATGTGGAAGGTGTTAGTATGCCTCCCAGTCTGATTTGGAGTGAACTACTACCAACTTTACTGCAATGGACCAGGTTCAGGTCCGAAAAGAACAGCACGACCATAAGGGTAGAAATAACAAATATATATTAACAAGAAATGACAATACAAAATGTGGAAGGTGTTAGTATGCCTCCCAGTCTGATTTGGAGTGAACTACTACCAACTTTACTGCAATGGACCAGGTTCAGGTCCGAAAAGAACAGCACGACCATAAGGGTAGAAATAACAAATATATATTAACAAGAAATGACAATACAAAATGTGGAAGGTGTTAGTATGCCTCCCAGTCTGATTTGGAGTGAACTACTACCAACTCTACTGCAATGGACCAGGTTCAGGTCCGAAAAGAACAGCACGACCACAAGGGTAGAAATAACAAATATATATTAACAAGAAATGACAATACAAAATGTGGAAGGTGTTAGTATGCCTCCCAGTCTGATTTGGAGTGAACTACTACCAACTCTACTGCAATGGACCAGGTTCAGGTCCGAAAAGAACAGCACGACCACAAGGGTAGAAGTAACAAATATATATTAACAAGAAATGACAATACAAAATGTGGAAGGTGTTAGTATGACTGTCAGTCTGGTTTGGAGGGAACTACTACCAACACGACCAGAGAGAGAGAGAGAGAGAGAGAGAGAGAAGGAGAGAGAGGCGTAGTGTATATAGTGTTAGGAAGAGTTTATTCTGGAGTTACAGGTAAGGGCCCATGCAGATAGATAGATAGATAGATAGATAGATAGATAGATAGATAGATAGATAGATAGATAGATATTTGTGATTGAGTGCGATTTAAACAGTGAATACGTTTTTCCAAATTCGCAAAACCATCATCTAAGTTGAAAAATCTACACCCTTATGCAGATATATTGAAACAAAATAAATAATTTCTTCCTAAGATCTTTCACACTTTCCCTGATCACGGATACGTTGTCTCTTGGCGTTGTTTCTCTCTTCCAACCGCATTTCCCGTTACATTTTGGAATGGCTGAGATAGATAGATAGATAGATAGATAGATAGATAGATAGATAGATAGATAGATACTGACATAGATAGATAGATAGATAGATAGATAGATAGATAGATAGATATTTGAGATTGAGGGCGAGTTAAACATTGAATATGTGTTTCTAAATTCACAAAAAGATCATCTGAGTTGAAAGATCTACACTGTTATGAAGATTAATTGAAACAAAACATATAATTTCACACTTTCTCTGATCACGGATGCGTCGTCTCTTGGCTTTGTAATGAGTCTATATCCAAAACAACTCCAACATACTATGCACCAACTTACGGGACAACTGACTCCTTACTAACTCTCTCTGACAAACACTGCCATTCTCTGTATAGGCAGGATTATATGTACGCATCATTCTTATGTGCAAAAATGGGTGATCCCCAACAAATAGATAGATAGATAGATAGATAGATAGATAGATAGATAGATAGATATGAACAGACTGATAGATAGATAGATAGATAGATAGATAGATAGATAGATAGATAATGAAAAGACTGCGATAGATAGATAGATATAGAGATAGATAGAAAAAGGCCTGAATAGATAGATAGATAGATAGATAGATAGATAGATAGATAGATAGATATGAACAGACTGATAGATAGATAGATAGATAATGAAAAGACTGCGATAGATAGATAGATAGATAGATAGATAGATAGATAGATAGATAGATAGATAGATAGATAGATAATGAAAAGACTGCAATAGATAGATAGATAGATATAGAGATAGATAGAAAAAGGCCTGAATAGATAGATAGATAGATAGATAGATAGATAGATAGATATGAACAGACTGATAGATAGATAGATAGATAGATAGATAGATAGATAGATAATGAAAAGACTGCGATAGATAGATAGATAGATAGATAGATAGATAGATAGATAGATAGATAGATAGATAGATAGATAGATAGATATTTCAGATTAAGAGCGATTTAAACATTGAATCTGATTTTTTAAATTCACAAAACGATCGTCTAAGTTGAAAATTCTTGTGTAAATGATTTTAAACAAAACGAATAATCCCTTACTAGGATCTGTCACATTTTAGCCGATCTCGTATACGTCGTCTCTTGCTGTTGTTTTTCTTTTTTGACCCCATTTTTCTTTACGTTTTAGACTGATGGATTCAGTTTGTTTCCTCTACTTGATGACACGAATGCCATTGAAATAAATGACAGCAACAATATCCCCGATCTCTCTGTTTAAGGCTTGCCAGTGTGTTTGTGCAGCGTTTTAACTTCGTACGGTTCCTTGGAGTGACGCATAAAATGGCCGTAGGACAAATAATCGATAGTCAAGACAATAGTGTCTGGGAGCGATAAAAATTTGCTGCAATCACAGATGACGCAATATTTTTCAAGAATCCCAAAAATTCATATGACTATATTGAATCCATTGCTAAATCCGCTACTATGAAAGTTGGTTCTCTGTGCAGGACCCAGAAGCTATTTGACCTATAGCTAAAGTGAGAAGAGAGGGATTATATTACATTATTACACTAAGTATAATTAGTGGGGGATCAGTTTATTACTTCATAGCAATAGAAAAACGATCCCCCCCACTTTATCCCCGGAACAAATTTTAATTATGTTTCCAACTATTATATTTAGTCAATCAGTTTAGTGCCCTACGTGATACACGATTTTGGGCGATCATGTTTCGAAAGAGACATGATTGACTGGGCAGAAGATAATCCCGCAGTAGGTTGTCATTACTTTCTGCGGTAGGTTGGTTGCCAGCCAAGGCTATAAAAGAACCCAACCTTTCCTGTTATTTAACCCATACCTGGAAGGAAGAGACGGATTAATACCTTTCCCTGGGGTATTTGCGCGTAAGTGAATGCATTGAATTCAACTGGAATTTGAACTAGGTTCTCCGATTTCTCGTTCCGAGCCGATATCCACTGCACCACAACGCACATTCGTGTTTGTGTTTAGGTTGTGCGCATGTTTAATTTAATTTTTAAAATTATTTCCTCAGTTAACGATAAATTTCGTCTGATTGATTAATGTTCCTGCCAAAGTTAAGACTGAGTTGGGCGGGTGACTGATTTGTTTTGTTATTGCTGAAACGGTTTTGTTTTTGCAAAAAGAACGTCTATATATTATAATGGATGTGTGTTGTGGTGCAATGAACGTCTTCTCGGAATGAGAAATCGGAGAGCCGAGTTCGCATTTCATTTGCATTCACTAACGCGCAACTGGTCCTGGGTATCAGAGTAAACTGCATCCAGGCAGCAAGACTACTGATTGGGAGGTTGTGAGGAGCATGGAACCATCTGTTAATTGGTATTGTTCTCAGATCCACCCTGACCAGGAGTGGTAGCACCTGTTAGGGTCCCAGCTATGGGCAAATAGTCTACCTCCAAACCGGGTTCAAAACACTATGAAAGTAGAAAAATAAATTTTTATTGAAAAAAAAAATATATATATGAAATGATTTGTTTGAACACTATTTTTGATCGATACTCATATTTAAGTAGATATTCTGTTTTTAATTAAACAGCATAATATATATATATATATATACTGGCCTGATTATTTACGATAAATTTTTATTATGAAAATGAGTGTCATTCGGCAGAATTCGAACCTGCGACACCTATCCACATAGGGGAAGCTACCATTTGATCTGGCAACGTCTTAGATCTCTCGAGCACGAATGACCTCCTTCAAATTGTCTGTTGTTTGTAACCCAGGTTCGTTAATCTTCGTTAATTTCCGTAATATATATATATATATATATATATATATATATATATTGAGCACTGTGGAAGAATGGTAGACTTTGAAAAACAATAGCTACACTGGCATGTATGCATCGCCCATTCAGTAATGAATTAGAGCACTCTGGCTATTGGGCGTGTATAATGATAATATAAGTGCTAAAATGTCTGCCTTCCTCTACCGAGCGCACATAGCCCAGAGGTAGAATTGCCGACTGACGCCAATTCGGTCGGGTGTCAATCCTGGGTAAAAAAGCAATCGGAGTTTAACTGTACAGATGAGCTGTGATACATTCAAACAGATCTGTCTGCGGATGACTTTATATATAAAGACCTTTATAGAAAATTACATTTTTTGATGGAAGAAATATTGTCATAATAAATTTTTGAAGAAAAAATAAATTATTACCAGCAATACTTTTTTGAATACAAAACGAGAAGCCTTTTTCTGTTTTCTGAAATAAAAATTTAAAATAACTCCTGAAAATCTGACTAAATCAACCTTCTCCCTATAACCAAACATTAAAAAATACATTAAAATCCTACCTTTTTGGCATTAAATAACCCACAGAAATTGATAGCCCATTAAACAAAACTCAAACTAACGCGCAACTACTCATGAGAAAGGTACGAATCCATCCCTTCTCCCTACATCTATGTGTCTTTTAGCATGGCAAATTAGATTCTCTAGCCTTGGTTGGCAACCAGTCTACCACAGAAGGAAATGGCAACCTACTGCGGGAAAATGGTCTGTTTAGTCAGTCATTTATCGAATGATGGCTATTAAGTGACGAACTGATATATTGTAAATGCAACTTGGGATTAGATTTTTAATAGTTGTTTTAATTCCCACCCTAAAGACACATTTTACAATTAGGACTAGTTACAATCCATAGAGATATTATGGTATTATGCAGTAAGAAACGCAGTTGTAAATGTGTTATTTTTGTGCAAGAAAATTTGTAGTATTTCATATTGGTATATTAATAATGTATTTATATAATAATGAATTAGTATATAATTTACTTATGCACAAATACACTTGGGAAAGTTATAAATCCGTCTCTTCTCCGTCAGGCTATGGGTTGAATAGCAGGACAGATTGTATTCTACAGCCATGGTTGGCAACCAGTTTACCGCAGAGAGTAATGCCAACCTACTTTGAGAAAAACTTTCTGCCCAGCCTTATCTCTTTAGAGATATGATCGCTCAAGCGATCACGTATGACACTTAACTGACTGACTGATATTAATTGTGACTAGAAAAATTTATACATAAGAGAGATGAAAACAAGCTTTCAACTCCTCCTCATCGCCATGTATCTTTTTTTACTTTTTTTTTTTTTTGTAAATTTATAAAAATACACGACCGGATATAATTATTAGGCCACCCCAGTTTTTAAAAGAAATCATGTATTTCACACTATTTTGAGTATTTATTGCTAAGTGGATAATTCTTAATTAAACTTAGTATGGCTCTTTTGTTATTATTACTTAGCAAAATATTACAAAGCAAGGAAAGAAAGATGAAATCGTCCGTATTCCTATAAATTTTCTTCATTCTTTCATTGATGAAACTGCAATATAGTTAATTATTAAATATTTATAAATTCATTTGATGCGCACGTTATTGTGCGGTATTAACAAAAGAACCATTCTATTTTCATTTAGAATTATTCACTCGGAAATAAATACTAAATAATAGTATAAAATACATCATTTTTTTAAAACACTAGCGTGGCCTAATAATTATGGCCAGTAATGTAAATATTATACTTGTATCTATACATATGTCTACGGCTATATCGTGTTGAATGCATCGTTTCCCGACCGTTCACCGCAGTTAAGCAACATTGAGTCTGGTCAATACTAAAATGGGTGACTATTTGGGAATACCAGGAATACTAAAATAGGTGAGTATTTGGGAATACCAGGTGCTGTAAACGTAAGTTCCAAGAATGATCCACCGGTCGTTGAGGGTTGGGCGCAGGGCTAACAACCCTGCCCCGTAAAACCAGGCTGTTAAAGCAACAAAACGTTGCTACCTTATGCACCATTGGGTATAAATGATCTATTTTGGAACTTAGATAGGTGCAATGCCAGGAAGCTAAACCAGTTTAAGACATATGTAAATTAGCTGTTAATTCATATGCAAATCAGCTGTGGAATCTCAATGACATTTGAGATTTGTCATTAAAGGTTTCTAGGGGGTAAATAGTTTTAATTATCTCCTAAACGTCATGATAGCTGGGAAATGATTTAAGATGAATTGCTGTTGCGAAAAAGAAACTTCGGGACCGGCGTCACATTTTTTTCAGCAGAAACTTCCCCACGAAACAGAAAGTCTGCTTGTTAATGTCCTGCATGTGGTCAATGGAGGCTAATTCTCAATCCCAATCAGTGAGTTGTAGGAGATCAAAGCAGCATAAATTTGGTTCCCAAGAAGAATTATGCGGTAACAATAGGCAGATAGGACATCCAAGGAGGATGTTTGGAGGCAGTTTTAGAGGTGAAGTAAGTAAGGGGGTGACTCTTGGACAGATAGCGTCGATGTTGTATCGGACAAAGTGGCTATTTCCGCCAGATCCCTTACGACTGAGTAGTGGAATCGAAACTCATTGCGTGAACCGTACTTGCGACCCGTTTTCATAGCTATGTTATGCTTACTCAATAACTATATTTTCCAATATATATATATATATATATATATATATATATATATATATATATTGGAAAATATAGTTATTGAGTAAGCATAACATAGCTATGAAAACGGGTCGCAAGTACGGTTCACGTCATGATAGCTGGGAAATGATGAAAAAATATATATATTTTCCAATATATATATATATATATATATATATATATTGGAAAATATAGTTATATAAACACACACAGACACATACATATATATATATATATATATATATATGTTATGTTATGCTTAGTCAATAACTATATTTTCCAATGTATATATATATATATATATATATATATATATACACACACACACACACACACACACACACACACACACACACACATATATATATATATATATATATATATATATATATATATATATATATATATTATTAATTATACATTATAACAAATGGAAACAAACTATTAAAAATATTGTATATTTTGTTTTGAGATTGAAAGAACAATATCTCATCAGGAAATTAATAATGACATACATGTTCCAAATTATAATCAATAATAAATATTCATTGATTTAATTATATATTGAGCACTGCTTAAAATTTATGTTATAACGTTGCAACTATTTTTTGTTCATTTGAAGATATATATATATATATATATATATATATATATATATATATATCTATATATATATATCTCATTTGGATATACATATATATATATATATTTTTAGTCGTATCACCCCGAGCAAGGCGGTAACGCCACTGATATGCAGGGGGCGACGTAAGAGCGAAAAGACTGGAAAAGAGAAAACCGGAAACCACATCCTAAACAGGGAACAAGGGATGAGCCTCTGCGCTTGTTCAATAGACGTGGGTCAAGTGTGAACCGGGCGATAGTTTAGTCTATATATTAAATTTATATACATATATATATAGTATAAAATATATATATTACATGCTATGACTAGAATATATATATTTAGTTGTTTATTATAAATTATAACTTAGAACATGTACAATTTACTATTTACTACAAATGTGTACATTTTGTTTCAACATCCCAAGAACAATGTTTCTTCTGGTAGTTAATAATGATTGTAATAAAGGTTATTTTGTAAAAGAAAATTCAACAAATAAATATTTATATCTCTATTTCTATACTGAGCACTGTTTTAAATGAATGTTTTAAACGTTATTATTATTGTTCTTGTTCTGTATTCACTTGGATATATATATATGGTGTGACGTCATAAAACCGCATCGCCAACTTAAGAACTGCGTTTATTATTTTTGGTAACTATTGCCGTTGCCAAGCGGAGTTTTATGTCAACAAAAAATAAAATTGTCGGTGATGGTGGATTTTATAATATTTCAGTATAAATAACCTCTCTGAAGATGGCTCATGTGAGCCGAAAGCTTAGAAGAAAACCAATAAGTAATTATCCAAATGTTGGAGAATTTTTATCTTTATTTTCAACTTAAATTAAAGCAAAAATACGACGTTTACAACGGCTCATGATTAAACATAATAGCTATTCATTGTCTCTTATATTTAATAACATATGTTTTGAGAATTACTTGCTGCCTCGATATACTATATATATATATATATATATATATATATATATAGACGTAATCGTGGTGTTAATAAAACAGTGCTCAATGTAAAAAAAAACAGAACTATTAATTATATAATAATAAACATTATTATTGGGACCACTTAGATTTATTCTCTAAGCGAAAGAAATAGCAAATTTTATGTCTTAGAAGAATAAATATAGATATATTTCATTGTTGCTCACAATTGTACAATAATTTAAAACCAACATTAACATAGAGTAATTTCAAATTTAATTAAAGTTAATTCATATTTTCTTTTCATCAAAGAAACCACCACGAGCCTTTATTACTGCAGAGCAAATCCTTGGCATTCTTTCTAATAACTTATAAAAATAAGTTGGTGAAAGTGATTTCCAAGCATCCTGCAAGCATTTAAACAACATTTGTTCATTTTTAGGAAGTTCATTTCGAACTGCACGATCAATTTCATCCCTCATTCTCCTTCTTTAATAATGGTTTCTTAACTGCTACACAGCCTTTAAGCCCAGCAGAATGAAGTCGTCTCTTAACAGTAGTAACAGATACTGGATATTTACCGGGCAGAATTCATTTCAGTTGTTAATTCCGCAGTGGTTTTTCTTCTATCCCTCTTGCTAGATATGATCAAGTGCCTATCCTCTACAATAGATGTTACTCTGGGCCTACCAGAACTTTTTCTGTCAACATTTAACTCACTTTCACGAAGTCGTTGAAGGCAATAATGCACGCCATTTTTTGATAGGTTTAAGTCTTTTAGCGATAACACGTTCAGAATATCCTTCTTTCGAAAGAATTTCAACCTGAGCTCTTTTTTTCAATGCTAATGTGTTTCTTCCTTGCCGTTTATACCATAGTAATATGGTTTACAAAAATAAATTATACCATAATTATAATATCTGAATAAATATGAATTTTCGGCAAAAACTTGATTCACAATAAGTGAAGTCAAGCAGTAAACGGAGTAAATGTTTAATTTAAAGTTGAAAAGAATATTTTTTTTTTACTCGACATCTGCGCAAGAATAAGAAAAAATACAAACTCGGAGAATTTGATTCTGCTAAAAATGTTTGGGTGGTCCCAAACGTATGGTCGGTTGTGTATATATATATATATATATATATATATATATATATATATATATATATATGAGTGTATTTAAATATATATATATTTAAATACACACTTCTGGGGAAAACGCTTGTTGATAACACGTACATACTTAAACAAGAAAATAATAATCAGAAACTAAAAATCCTCGAAGCAATCTACATTAAACAATTTAAACCAGGTTTGGATACAATCAATTTTGATATTTCCAATAACGTACTCAAATGCTTGTAATCAGACCAGGGACCACAACGCCACTATTTTGTCACTGTCTTCGGCCATCCGCCAGGGTAGGGATGGACTTATATTTTCAATTTAATTCTCTTTATTGTTAATAGCTTAAATGTTCTATGTTTACTGTGTGTTAATATTTATTCTTTGATAATGGGTTACCCGATAAAAAAATCAACAATTACTGTGATTTTTTCTTGTCTTACAACGACATCACCATCAAGTATATCAGACGGTATGAACGGATCCTACACAAAATTAATAGACAAAACTTGTCTATATTATTCAATGAAACCTGCATTAATATATATATATATATATATATATATATATATATATATATATATATATTACTGTTGAAAATTGCTCACAACCGGAATGGGTAAGTATAAAGTTTGTATTATTCCAATTACACAACTTGGGGGAATAATTAGCTGTCATAAAAATCTGAAACCTGTTCTACTACCTGAACTCAAACAAACACCTTTGACCGCAGCAGGGAATACGTAATTATACCAGCCGCAAGACAGCCTCCTACAGCGTCTATTGATGAATCCATTCGTAGAGTGGCCAAATCTGCATTTAAAATGTTGGGAGGTCTTGAACTCCTAAGGCACACACTATTGAACGAAGGTTCTTTGGAAGCTGTCACAGTAAATAAAATTGTTGCTGATGGATCAGAATATAAATGAAGCTAAGGTAAATTGTAACCACAAACACTTACGTATCCTGCAGTTAAACAGAATTCTTGGTACATGGGAATCCTAAAAGTGACAAATTACATTTTGACAGGTTGTCAGTGTGGCAAATAGAGTTACGTACCGTGATTATCCATAATTTAATGCCTGGACAAAGTGTTATGTACTAAAACTGTCAAAAATCCTGATATCACAGATTTCTTGTTTTTGGATCCCGAAATATATTTTACCTGAAAGAAAAAAAAGATAAAAACCTTGCATCTGATTATCACGTTCAGCGCGAATTAATAGTTCCTTTTCCTGCTTTATTATTTGCTCGGCGTTGAGCTTCTCCTGATAATCGAACTGTAAGAACGATTATCAAATTTTGGCTGCCTCCACGCAGAACAGGTGTAAGAAAAAAATCGGTTCAGAGAGTAGCAACTCCATTTTGCTATATAGTACGCCGATCAACAAAATATTACTGTCCACAAAATTTAAGAAAGTAAATGGAAAAATAATATCTCATCAAGTATATAAAGAACCCGCTGGCCTGCTCGGTTTCCGGCTTTGAGAAATATTACAATCCACCCACCTCACTTTTCCAACCGCTTTTGCACAGCTTGTTTTAATCATGTTATTATTTCTCTGTGGGACAAATAAATGATAGGTATATATATAGGGTTCGATGAATGAATTGCCGACTAAATACCGCCAAAATAAAAAAAAATACGCTGAAATCTCATTTCAACAGATATACACAATGTAATGGATGAATTATCGTCAACATGAAGCCAAAGATAAAAATAACAAACACCCCAGTTTAACATATATTCAAGGTGCGACGGATGAATTGTTGTCTGAATTACGGAAAAATTAAAATAAATGAGACACCTTACTTTAACAGTACTGAAATTGCACACAAATACCTTTAACCTATAAAGAGTAGATTCATTGAATAAATGAGTCATTGGCATCAACTACGGCTTCCGGACGACTTTGGAATCTTTTGCAACTTTTCTGAAAAGTCACCTTGCTTAAATTGGTGAATGCTACGATAATCCTTGCCTTCAGTTCATCGATGGTGATACAAAGAATTTTTGTTGGTATTTTTCTCAACTATGCCCCACACATAATAATCATATTGTTCTCAGTCCGCTTTCTGTATATACATATATCTTAAGCAACGTTGAGCCTGGTCAGTACTTACGTGGGTGACCACTTGGGAATACCAGGTGCTGTTAGCGTTCACGGATGTGCGTTGTGGTGCGGTGGATGTCGGCTTGGAGGGGGAAATCGGTGAGCCGAGTTCCAATTTCAGTTGAGCACACTGCACTCACTTGCGCACTGGTACCCTTGAGAAAGGTATTAATCCGTCCGTTCCCTCCAGTTATGGGTTAAATAACAGGGTAGGACTTGGGACCCTGCCCTTAAACAAATCCCAATGAGACTTGCTCCGTCAGGGAGGAAGCCCGCTCAACCCGACTAGGGTGAATGCGGCATACATACATACATACATACATATATATCTTACACAGAATATCAAAATATAACGCTTGAAATAGAAAAGCGAACTACATGTGAGGAATAAGTCGGAGGGATCGTCAATGACAACAGATGACAGTTGCAAAGTTATTTGAAGTATTGTCAAGATCAACTTCTTGATTATTCAATTATTTTCTCCTCTGCTATCCATTTTGGTTGTTGCCGCTATTGGTAGTTATTAGGTGATGTGTTTTATGTTTTCTGGTGCAGTTCCTTTTTTGTGATTTCAAGCTCTTAAAACCTCCCGATCAGGGGCTTTGCTGGTGGATCTTATTCATGTTAGCGTTTCCTGGTTGCTGCTTCCGACCGGTAGTTAGGAACCCTAACTCTTGCGTAGTGTTAATAGCGGCTGACCTTATCAACAGTTGCATAATATCGAGGTTCTTGTAGGATCATGTCGCTCACAGATAGGTCTCCCTGCAAGCGCTTTCGGTGGGCAACCCCGAGGCCCCAGCCCGAGCCAGTTTCCCTACCAGCGCATGTCGTGGGTAATGACCGCCTGCATCCTCTACTCAAGGTCCCTCCCTACCAACAAACCATAAAATGGAAAACGGAATCAGAAAAAATCCTAAACCAAACTCACATCACCAAAATCTCTTAACATTTCTTTTACTAACATCTGACGTATTCGTACTAACTTTTGTAGTATAGAAGCTTTCCTCTACGAAAAGTCCCCTGACATCCTAGGGCTCTGTGAGACTAAGCTCAACTCATCAATTCCCTCATCTGACTTCTCGATCCCTGGATATCTTCCCCTCTTAAGGAAGGATTCCACTGTCCATATGCATGGGCTGGGGGTCTACGTTAGTGAACACCTCTCTGTAGCTTGAGTGACATCGCTCGAATCCTCTGACCATCAATATGTATGTCTCCGCCTGTCACTCCTCAGTTCGGTTAGCTACCTTTTTTTCCTTGACCGTTCCCCCTCCTCTCCCGACTGCTCACTTCTAAACAGCATTTCTGACAATATACATAAGGCTGTTCCTCCCACCCACTCGCTCACATATTTGTATTCGGGGATCTTAACGCCCAGCATGCTGAGTGGGTTAAAGACTGATTCAGTTGGCATCTACGTCATGAACTTTGCAACTGTCATCACACCCGTGTTCCCATTCTTCGCTTGCGCCTTTCTAACCGGTTCGTCTTTCTCTTCACTCTCTTCTACTTAATCTTTTTTACTCTTATGTAGCGTCATCACACCTGTGTTCCCATTCTTCGCTTACTCCTTTCTAACCGGTTCGTCTTTCTCTTCACTCTCTTCTACATAATCTTTTTTACTCTTATGTAGAGTCATCACACCTGTGTTCCCATTCTTCGCTTACTCCTTTCTAACCGGTTCGTCTTTCTCTTCACTCTCTTCTACATAATCTTTTTTACTCTTATGTAGCGTCATCACACCTGTGTTCCCATTCTTCGCTTACTCCTTTCTAACCGGTTCGTCTTTCTCTTCACTCTCTTCTACATAATCTTTTTTACTCTTATGTAGCGTCATCACACCTGTGTTCCCATTCTTCGCTTACTCCTTTCTAACCGGTTCGTCTTTCTCTTCACTCTCTTCTACATAATCTTTTTTACTCTTATGTAGCGTCATCACACCTGTGTTCCCATTCTTCGCTTACTCCTTTCTAACCGGTTCGTCTTTCTCTTCACTCTCTTCTACATAATCTTTTTTACTCTTATGTAGAGTCATCACACCTGTGTTCCCATTCTTCGCTTACTCCTTTCTAACCGGTTCGTCTTTCTCTTCACTCTCTTCTACATAATATTTTTTACTCTTATGTAGCGTCATCACACCTGTGTTCCCATTCTTCGCTTACTCCTTTCTAACCGGTTCGTCTTTCTCTTCACTCTCTTCTACATAATCTTTTTTACTCTTATGTAGCGTCATCACACCTGTGTTCCCATTCTTCGCTTACTCCTTTCTAACCGGTTCGTCTTTCTCTTCACTCTCTTCTACATAATCTTTTTTACTCTTATGTAGCGTCATCACACCTGTGTTCCCATTCTTCGCTTACTCCTTTCTAACCGGTTCGTCTTTCTCTTCACTCTCTTCTACATAATCTTTTTTACTCTTATGTAGCGTCATCACACCTGTGTTCCCATTCTTCGCTTACTCCTTTCTAACCGGTTCGTCTTTCTCTTCACTCTCTTCTACATAATCTTTTTTACTCTTATGTAGAGTCATCACACCTGTGTTCCCATTCTTCGCTTACTCCTTTCTAACCGGTTCGTCTTTCTCTTCACTCTCTTCTACATAATATTTTTTACTCTTATGTAGCGTAATACACCTGTGTTCTCATTCTTCGCTTACCTCTTTCTAACCGGTTCGTCTTTCTCTTCACTCTCTTCTACATAATCTTTTTTACTCTTATGTAGCGTCATCACACCTGTGTTCCCATTCTTCGCTTACTCCTTTCAACCGGTTCGTCTTTCTCTTTCACTCTCTTCTACATAATCTTTTTTACTCTTATGTAGCGTCATCACACCTGTGTTCCCATTCTTCGCTTACTCCTTTCTAACCGGTTCGTCTTTCTCTTCACTCTCTTCTACATAATCTTTACTCTTATGTAGCGTCATCACACCCGTGTTCCCATTCTTCGCTTACTCCTTTCTAACCGGTTCGTCTTTCTCTTCACTCTCTACATAATCTTTTTTACTCTTATGTAGCGTCATCACACCTGTGTTCCCATTCTTCGCTTACTCCTTTCTAACCGGTTCGTCTTTCTCTTCACTCTCTTCATGGTAACTTTTTACCTTATGTAGAGTCATCACACTCGTGTTCCCATTCTTCGCTTACTCCTTTCTAACCGGTTCGTCTTTCTCTCTTCACTCTCTTCTACATAATATTTTTTACCTTTATGTAGCGTCATCACACCTGTGTTCCCATTCTTCGCTTACTCCTTTCTAACCGGTTCGTCTTTCTCTTCACTCTCTTCTACATAATCTTTACTCTTATGTAGCGTCATCACACCTGTGTTCCCATTCTTCGCTTACCCTTTCTAACCGGTTCGTCTTTCTCTTCACTTTCTTCTACTTAATCTTTTTACTCTTATGTAGCGTCATCACACCTGTGTTCCCATTCTTCTGCTTACTCCCTTTCTAACCGGTTCGTCTTTCTCTTCACTCTCTCTTCTACATAATATTTTACTCTTATGTAGCGTCATCACACCTGTGTTCCCATTCTTCGCTTACCTCTTTCTAACCGGTTCGTCTTTTCTCTTTCACTCTCTTCTACATAATCTTTACTCTTATGTAGCGTCATCACACCTGTGTTCCCATTCTTCGCTTACTCCTTTCTAACCGGTTCGTCTTTCTCACTTTCTACATAATCTTTTTTACTCTTATGTAGCGTCATCACACCTGTGTTCCCATTCTTCGCTTACTACTTTCTAACCGGTTCGTCTTTCTTTCACTCTCTTCTACATAATCTTTTTTACTCTTATGTAGCGTCATCACACCTGTGTTCCCATTCTTCGCTTACTTCCTTTCTAACCGGTTCGTCTTTTTCTTTCACTTTCTTCTACATAATCTTTTTTTTTACTTTATGTAGCGTCATCACACCTGTGTTCCCATTCTTCGCTTACTCCTTTCTAACCGGTTCGCTCCTTTCTCTTCACTCTCTTCTACTTAATCTTTTTACTCTTATGTAGCGTCATCACACCTGTGTTCCCATTCTTCAAGCTATCTTTCTTTCTAACCGGTTCGTCTTTCTCTTCACTCTCTACTTAATCTTTTACTCTTATGTAGCGTCATCACAATTCCGTGTTCCCATTCTTCGCTTACTCCTTTCTAACCGGTTCGTCTTTCTCTTCACTCTCTTCTACTTAATCTTTTTTACTCTTATGTAGCGTCATCACACCTGTGTTCCCATTCGCTTACTCCTTTCTAACCGGTTCTTCTTTCTCTTCACTCTTCTACATAATCTTTTTTACTCTTATGTAGCGTCATCACACCTGTGTTCCCATTCTTCGCTTTTACTCCTTTCTAACCGGTTCGTCTTTCTCTTCACTCTCTCTTTCTACATAATCTTTTTACTCTTATGTAGCGTCATCACACCTGTGTTCCCATTCTTCGCTTACCCTCTTCTAACCGGTTCGTCTTTCTCTTCACTCTCTTCTACTTAATCTTTTACTCTTATGTAGCGTCATCACACCTGTGTTCCCATTCTTCGCTTACTCCTTTCTAACCGGTTCGTCTTTCTCTTCACTCTCTTCTCTACATAATCTTTTTACTCTTATGTAGCGTCATCACACCTGTGTTCCCATTCTTCGCTTACTCCTTTCTAACCGGTTCGTCTTTCTCTTCACTCTCTCTACATAATCTTTTTTACTCTATGTAGCGTCATCACACCCGTGTTCCCATTCTTCGCTTACTCCTTTCTAACCGGTTCGTCTTCCTCTTCACTCTCTCTCATCAATCTTTTTTACTTATGTAGCGTCATCACACCTGTGTTCCTATCTTCGCTTACTCCTTTCTAACCGGTTCGTCTTTCTCTTCACTCTCTTCTACATAATCTTTTTTACTCTTTATGTAGCGTCATCACACCTGTGTTCCCATTCTTCGCTTACTCCTTTCTAACCGGTTCGTCTTTCTCTTCACTCTCTTCTACATAATATTTTTTACTCTTATGTAGCGTCATCACACCCGTGTTCCCATTCTTCGCTTACTCCTTTCTAACCGGTTCGTCTTTCTCTTCACTCTCTTCTACATAATCTTTTTACTCTTATGTAGCGTCATCACACCCGTGTTCCCATTCTTCGCTTACTCCTTTCTAACCGGTTCGTCTTTCTCTTCACTCTCTTCTACATAATATTTTTTACTCTTATAGCGTCATCACACCTGTGTTCCCATTCTTCGCTTACTCCTTTCTAACCGGTTCGTCTTTCTCTTCACTCTCTTCTACATAATATTTTTTACTCTTATGTAGCGTCATCACACCTGTGTTCCCATTCTTCGCTTACTCCTTTCTAACCGGTTCGTCTTTCTCTTCACTCTCTTCTACATAATATTTTTTACTCTTATGTAGAGTCATCACACCTGTGTTCCCATTCTTCGCTTACTCCTTTCTAATCGGTTCGTCTTTCTCTTCACTCTCTACATAATCTTTTTTTACTCTTATGTAGCGTCATCACACCTGTGTTCCCATTCTTCGCTTACTCCTTTCTAACCGGTTCGTCTTTCTCTTCACTCTCTTCTACTTAATCTTTTTTACTCTTATGTAGCGTCATCACACCTGTGTTCCCATTCTTCGCTTACTCCTTTCTAACCGGTTCGTCTTTCTCTTCACTCTCTTCTACATAATTCTTTTTACTCTTATGTAGCGTCATCACACCTGTGTTCCCATTCTTCGCTTACTCCTTTCTAACCGGTTCGTCTTTCTCTTCACTCTCTTCTACATAATATTTTTTACTCTTATGTAGAGTCATCACACCTGTGTTCCCATTCTTCGCTTACTCCTTTCTAACCGGTTCGTCTTTCTCTTCACTCTTCTACATAATCTTTTTTTACTCTTATGTAGAGTCATCACACCCGTGTTCCCATTCTTCGCTTACTCCTTTCTAACCGGTTCGTCTTTCTCTTCACTCTCTTCTACATAATCTTTTTACTCTTATGTAGCGTCATCACACCTGTGTTCCCATTCTTCGGGCTTACCCTTTCTAACCGGTTCGTCTTTTTCTTCACTCTCTTCTACATAATCTTTTTTACTCTTATGTAGCGTCATCACACCTGTGTTCCCATTCTTCGCTTACTCCTTTCTAACCGGTTCGTCTTTCTCTTCACTATCTTCTACATTATCTTTTTTACTCTTATGTAGCGTCATCACACCTGTGTTCCCATTCTTCGCTTACTCCTTTCTAACCGGTTCGTCTTTTTCTTCACTCTCTTCTACATAATATTTTTACTCTTATGTAGAGTCATCACACCTGTGTTCCCATTCTTCGCTTACTCCTTTCTAACCGGTTCGTCTTTCTTCACTCTCTTCTACATAATCTTTTTTACTCTTATGTAGCGTCATCACACCTGTGTTCCCATTCTTCGCTTACCTTTCTAACCGGTTCGTCTTTCTCTTCACTCTCTTCTCTACATAATCTTTTTTACTCTTTATGTAGCGTCATCACACCTGTGTTCCCATTCTTCGCTTACTCCTTTCTAACCGGTTCGTCTTTCTCTTCAATTTCTTCTACTTAATCTTTTTTACTCTCTTATGTAGCGTCATCACACCTGTGTTCCCATTCTTCGCTTACTCCTTTCTAACCGGTTCGTCTTTCTCTTCACTCTCTTCTACATAATCTTTTTACTCTTATGTAGCGTCATCACACCTGTGTTCCCATTCTTCGCTACTCCTTTCTAACCGGTTCGTCTTTCTCTTCACTCTCTTCTACATAATCTTTTTACTCTTATGTAGCGTCATCACACCTGTGTTCCCATTCTTCGCTTACTCCCTTTCTAACCGGTTCGTCTTTCTCTTCACTCTCTACATAATCTTTTTTACTCTTATGTAGCGTCATCACACCCGTGTTCCCATTCTTCGCTTACTCCTTTCTAACCGGTTCGTCTTTCTCTTCACTCTCTTCTACATAATCTTTTACTCTTTTATAAAGCGTCATCACACCTGTGTTCCCATTCTTCGCTTACTCCTTTCTTAACCGGTTCGTCTTTCTCTTCACTCTCTTCTACATAATCTTTTTTACTCTTATGTAGCGTCATCACACCTGTGTTCCCATTTCTTCGCTTACTCCTTTCTAACCGGTTCGTCTTTCTCTCACTATCTTCTTCGTTATCATCTTTTTTACTCTTATGTAGCGTCATCACACCTGTGTTCCCATTCTTCGCTTACTCCTTTCTAACCGGTTCGTCTTTCTTCACTTCTCTTTCTACATAATATTTTTTACTCTTATGTAGAGTCATCACACCTGTGTTCCCATTCTTCGCTTACTCCTTTCTAACCGGTTCGTCTTTCTCTTTCACTCTCTTCTACATAATCTTTTTTACTCTTATGTAGCGTCATCACACCTGTGTTCCCATTCTTCGCTTACTCCTTTCTAACTGGTTCGTCTTTCTCTTCACTCTCTTCTACATAATCTTTTTTACTCTTATGTAGCGTCATCACACCTGTGTTCCCATTCTTCGCTTACTCCTTTCTAACTGGTTCGTCTTTCTCTTCACTCTCTTCTACTTAATCTTTTTTACTCTTATGTAGCGTCATCACACCTGTGTTCCCATTCTTCGCTTACTCCTTTCTAACCGGTTCGTCTTCTCTTCACTCTCTTCTACATAATCTTTTTTACTCTTATGTAGCGTCATCACACCTGTGTTCCCATTCTTCGCTTACTCCTTTCTAACCGGTTCGTCTTTCTCTTCACTCTCTTCTACATAATCTTTTTTACTCTTATGTAGCGTCATCACACCTGTGTTCCCATTCTTCGCTTACTCCTTTCTAACCGGTTCGTCTTTCTCTTCACTCTCTTCTACATAATCTTTTTTACTCTTATGTAGCGTCATCACACCTGTGTTCCCACATTCTTCGCTTACTCCTTTCTAACCGGTTCGTCTTTCTCTTCACTCTCTTCTACTTAATCTTTTTTACTCTTATGTAGCGTCATCACACCTGTGTTCCCATTCTTCGCTTACTCCTTTCTAACCGGTTCGTCTTTCTCTTCACTCTCTTCTACATAATCTTTTTTACTCTATGTAGCGTCATCACACCTGTGTTCCCATTCTTCGCTTACTCCTTTCTAACCGGTTCGTCTTTCTCTTCACTCTCTTCTACATAATATTTTTTACTCTTATGTAGTCATCACACCTGTGTTCCCATTCTTCGCTTACTCCTTTCTAACCGGTTCGTCTTTCTCTTCACTCTCTTCTACATAATCTTTTTTACTTATGCGTAGCGTCATCACACCTGTGTTCCCATTCTTCGCTTACTCCTTCTAACCGGTTCGTCTTTCTCTTCACTCTCTTCTACATACATTTTTTTTACTCTTATGTAGCGTCATCACACCTGTGTTCCCAGTCTTCGCTTACTCCTTTCTAACCGGTTCGTCTTTCTCTTCACTTTCTCTACATAATATTTTTTACTCTTATGTAGCGTCATCACACCTGTGTTCCCATTCTTCGCTTACTCCTTTCTAACCGGTTCGTCTTTCTTCACTCTCTTCTACATAATATTTTTTACTCTTATGTAGAGTCATCACACCTGTGTTCCCATTCTTCGCTTACCTCTCTTTCTAACCGGTTCGTCTTTCCTTCACTCTCTTCTACATAATCTTTTTTACTCTTATGTAGCGTCATCACACCTGTGTTCCCATTCTTCGCTTACTCTTCTAACCGGTTCGTCTTTCTCTTCACTCTCTTCTACATAATCTTTTTTACTCTTATGTAGCGTCATCACACCTGTGTTCCCATTCTTCGCTTACTCCTTTCTAACCGGTTCGTCTTTCTCTTTCACTCTCTTCTACTTAATCTTTTTTACTCTTATGTAGCGTCATCACACCTGTGTTCCCATTCTTCGCTTACTCCTTTCTAACCGGTTCGTCTTTCTCTTCACTCTCTTCTACATAATCTTTTTACTCTTATGTAGCGTCATCACACCTGTGTTCCCATTCTTCGCTTACTCCTTTCTAACCGGTTCGTCTTTCTTCACTCTCTTCTACATAATCTTTTTTACTCTTATGTAGCGTCATCACACCCGTTCCCATTCTTCGCTTACTCCTTTCTAACCGGTTCGTCTTCTTCACTATCTTCTACATTATCTTTTTTACTCTTATGTAGCGTCATCACACCTGTGTTCCCATTCTTTGCTTACTCCTTTCTAACCGGTTCGTCTTTCTCTCACTCTCTTCTACATAATATTTTTTACTCTTATGTAGAGTCATCACACCTGTGTTCCCATTCTTCGCTTACTCCTTTCTAACCGGTTCGTCTTTCTCTTCACTCTCTTCTACATAACCTTTACCTTATGTAGCGTCATCACACCTGTGTTCCCATTCTTCGCTTACTTCCTTTCTAACCGGTTCGTCTTTCTCTTCACTCTCTTCTACATAATCTTTTTTACTCTATGTAGCGTCATCACACCTGTGTTCCCCATTCTTCGCTTACTCCTTTCTAACCGGTTCGCTCTTCTTCACTCTCTTACTTAATCTTTACTCTTATGTAGCGTCATCACACCTGTGTTCCCGCCTCTTCGCTTACTCCTTTCTAACCGGTTCGTCTTTCTCTTTCACTTTCTACATAATCTTTTTACCTATGTAGCGTCATCACACCTGTGTTCCCATTCTTCGCTTACTCCTTTCTAACCGGTTCGTCTTTCTCTTTCACTTCTCTTCTACATAATCTTTTTTTACTCATGTCATCACACCTGTGTTCCCATTCTTCGCTTACTCCCTTCTAACCGGTTCGTCTTTTCTTCACTTTCTACATAATCTTTACTCTTATGTAGCGTCATCACACCTGTGCTCCCATTCTTCGCTTACTCCTTTCTAACCGGTTCGTCTTTCTCTTCACTCTCTTCACTTAATCTTTTTTACTCTTATGTAGCGTCATCACACCTGTGTTCCCATTCTTCGCTTACTCCTTTCTAACCGGTTCGTCTTTCTCTTCACTCTCTTCTACATAATCTTTTTTACTCTTGCGTGTAGTCATCACACCTGTGTTCCCATTCTTCGCTTACTCCTTTCTAACCGGTTCGTCTTTCTCTTCACTCTCTTCTACATAATATTTTTTACTCTTATGTAGCGTCATCACACCTGTGTTCCATTCTTCGCTTACTCCTTTCTAACCGGTTCGTCTTTCACTCTCTTCTACATAATCTTTTTACTCTTATGTAGCGTCATCACACCCAGTTCCCATTCTTCGCTTACCCTTCTAACCGGTTCGTCTTTCTCTTCACTTTCTTCTACATAATATTTTACTCTTATGTAGCGTCATCACACCTGTGTTCCCAGTCTTCGCTTACTCCTTTCTAACCGGTTCGTCTTTCTCTTCACTCTCTTCACATAATATTTTTTACTCTTATGTAGCGTCATCACACCTGTGTTCCCATTCTTCGCTTACTCCTTTCTAACCGGTTCGTCTTTCTCTTCACTCTCTTCTACATAATATTTTTTACTCTTATGTAGAGTCATCACACCTGTGTTCCCATTCTTCGCTTACTCCTTTCTAACCGGTTCGTCTTTCTCTTCAATTTTCCTCTTCTACATAATCTTTTTTACTCTTATGTAGCGTCATCACACCTGTGTTCCCATTCTTCGCTTACTCCTTTCTAACCGGTTCGTCTTTTCTTCACTTTCTTCTACTTAATCTTTTTTACTCTTATGTAGCGTCATCACACCTGTGTTCCCATTCTTCGCTTACTCTTCTAACCGGTTCGTCTTTCTCTTCACTCTCTTCTACATAATTCTTTTTACTCTTATGTAGCGTCATCACACCTGTGTTCCCATTCTTCGCTTACCTCCTTTCTAACCGGTTCTGCTCTTCTCTTCACTCTCTTCTACATAATATTTTTTACTTTATGTAGAGTCATCACACCTGTGTTCCTACTCCTCGCTTACTCCTTTCTAACCGGTTCGTCTTTCTCTTCACTCTCTTCTACATAATATTTTTTACTCTTATGTAGAGTCATCACACCTGTGTTCCCATTCTTCGCTTACTCCTTTCTAACCGGTTCGTCTTTCTCTTCACTCTTCTACATAATCTTTTTTACTCTTATGTAGCGTCATCACACCTGTGTTCCCATTCTCCGCTTACTCCTTTCTAACCGGTTCGTCTTTCTCTTCATTCTCTCTACATAATCTTTACCTATGCGTAGCGTCATCACACCTGTGTTCCCATTCTTCGCTTACTCCTTTTCAACTGGTTCGTCTTTCTCTTCACTATCTTCTACATTATCTTTTTTACTCTTATGTAGCGTTATCACACCTGTGTTCCCATTCTTCGCTTACTCCTTTCTAACCGGTTCGTCTTTCTCTTCACTCTCTTCTACATAATATTTTTTACTCTTATGTAGAGTCATCACACCTGTGTTCCCATTCTTCGCTTACTCCTTTCTAACCGGTTCGTCTTTCTCTTCACTCTCTTCTACATAATCTTTTTTACTCTTATGTAGCGTCATCACACCTGTGTTCCCATTCTTCGCTTACTCCTTTCTAACCGGTTCGTCTTTCTCTTCACTCTCTTCTACATAATCTTTTTTACTCTTATGTAGCGTCATCACACCTGTGTTCCCATTCTTCGCTTACTCCTTTCTAACCGGTTCGTCTTTCTCTTCACTCTCTTCTACATAATCTTTTTTACTCTTATGTAGAGTCATCACACCTGTGTTCCCATTCTTCGCTTACTCCTTTCTAACCGGTTCGTCTTTCTCTTCACTCTCTTCTACTTAATCTTTTTTACTCTTATGTAGCGTCATCACACCTGTGTTCCCATTCTTCGCTTACTCCTTTCTAACCGGTTCGTCTTTCTCTTCACTCTCTTCTACATAATCTTTTTTACTCTTATGTAGAGTCATCACACCTGTGTTCCCGTTCTTCGCTTACTCCTTTCTAACCGGTTCGTCTTTCTCTTCACTCTCTTCTACTTAATCTTTTTTACTCTTATGTAGCGTCATCACACCTGTGTTCCCGTTCTTCGCTTACTCCTTTCTAACCGGTTCGTCTTTCTCTTCACTCTCTTCTATCTAATCCTTTTACTCTTTTGTAGCCCCCTGCACATCAGCGGAGTTACCGCCTTGCCCGGGGGTGATTCGATTTAAAAGAAAATATACAACAGCGACAATATAGTGCAGCACCTAAGCAGATCAATTTTCATAACATCAGAAGAAGATGCTCTGCTAAATGAAGAAGACGGACCTTAGCTAACGGGCAAAAGGTTAAGTACAAATTATTTTCTTTTAGAGAATATCACCTTCTACATTGAAATGACTTTATCTTCCAAGTGAACATAAATTCATTTGGATATAAAATAATTGTCTGAGATATCGTTCTCAACAACTTCATTCTTTAAGTAAACAGTAATTCAATATATATATATATATAATGTATCGTGGCAGCAAATAATTTTCTAAACATAAACAGGTGTAGAGGCTCATCCCGTGTTCCCTGTTTAGGATGTGATTTCCGGCTTTCTCTTTTCCAATCTTTTCACTTTTCCTTATTTTTTTTTTTTCAATTGGAGTAGATAGACTGCACTATCGTCCGGTTCACACTCCACCCACGTCTATTGAACAGGTGTAGAGGCTCATCCCTTGTTCCCTGTTTAGGATGTGGTTTCCGGCTTTCTCTTTTCCAATCTTTTCACTCTTACGTAGCCCCCTGCACACCAGTGCCTTACCGCCTTGCCCGGGGTGATATGATTAAAAAAAAAATTCCCTAAGAAGCCAGCTGCAAAGGAATGTGAGCTCCATCGAACAATCAGTTTAAAGAGTCACATAACAAAACTTTTCATCCAGATTCTAATGAACAGAACGCACAGCAGGATCGCCCCAGAGATAGAAGAACTGTGTTAGTTTTTTTAAAGATAACGGAACGAAGAATACGATCTCCATGCACAGAATGGTATTTGAACAAACAATAAAAATACAGAAGAACTTTTATCTGTGCTTTTTAGATTTCGCAAAGAACTTCAACAAAGTACGACACAAAGACTTGATAGAGGTTCTCGACAACGTTGACATTTTGGTAAGGACATATCTATATTGGCAGCAAACCGCTTGTGTACGGAAAGGAAATGAACTCAGCTAATATGCAAAAGTAGAAAGGGGCATAAGACAAGGATGCGTTTACTGACCGGATCTATTCAACCTGTACAACGAAGCAATTCTGAGATAAATAAAAGCTTTGCAGTTTTTCATCATTAGCACATACAATTTCAACAATATGGGATACGCGTATGACACAGTGCTGGTAGCAAACACGGAAAGAAAAATACAGGGCCTTCTTCAAAAGGTGGTAAAAGAAAGTGTAAAGAAAGGACTGAGCTTAAACTTCAAGAAAACTGAGTGGATGGTCATAAGCAAAAAGGGGAGCCTAATATGTCAACTATAAACTATCACCCGGTTCACACTCCACCCACGTCTATTGAACAGGTGAAGAGGCTCATCCCTTGTTCCCTGCTTAGGATGTGGTTTCCGGCTCTCTCTTTTCTAATCTTTTCACTCTTACGTAGCCCCCTGCGCTTCAGTGGCGTTACCGTCTTGCTCGGGGTGATATGATTAAAAAAAAAAGTAAGAGAAATAAAAATAAAACAAGTTAAGAAATTCAAATACCTGGGGAGTGTTCTGACCGAGGACGAAAATTGCGACATGGAGATCTAAAGATGCATTGGCATGACCAAAGACACATTTCAGAAGCTAACCAGAGTCCTGAAAGACAGGAAAATCTGATGGAAATAAAGAAATGTGTGCTGGGTTTGCTGTGTGATATTTGTCCTTCTGTATAAAATGTTGGACGATCTCATCAAAGACCAAGGAGAGGATTTAGGCAGCAAAAATGTGGTTTTTAAAAAAAGATGCTGAGAATACCATGGACGGACACCTTGTGTAACAATGAGGTGTTGGAGAGGATGCAAACGAGAAGAAAACTCATATTTAACAACAGGAAAAGACAAATGATTTTCCTGAAACACGTAATGAGGAAGGGGGGCATAGAGAATTTAATATTCACAGGATGGATAGATGGGAGAAGAGACTGGGGAAAGCAGCACTAGACATACCTGAGAGGTCTTAGCAAATGGATAGCGACGTAGGGTTTGGAAGTGTTACTAAGAGAAAAAATATTGAGAGAGACAATAAATAGGACCAAGATAAATTCCATGATCTTCTACGTCCGGAAACGAATTTTCCGGAATTTGCAAACTTTGCACGCATAACCGGCAAAATTTCACACCTCGATGTGAAATGTTTTTCGGCCAGTAGCAAACTAGGAAACATCTAAAAACAAAAAATCAAGTAAACTTTAATTTTCAAAAGCAACAGAAAAAAAAATTCTGTTTACAGACCCTTTTCGCAAGCTGTTGCGAAGTTTGTTTGTCGTCTAATGGGAAGCCCAGAATTATGTCCGGATGTGAATTCTCAAATGACCTGTTTGGAGCCCCAGAAAATGAAATGAAAACTAGACAAGAGGACGGTCGCAGTAGAGAAAATACGAGCATAATTAACACATCCCTTGACAAATGTCAAGCGATCGTATTATTATTGCCTCTCTGTTTCTTTCTCACCTTCTTCTTCTTCATCATCGTTCTCCAATCTACTTAATAACCGACCGGTATCCTAAAGAATGAGCGAATACTTTAAAGACACTCATACAAAAAAACAAACGCTCCTACATTCATACATACATACATACATACATACACATAAACTCTATCCAACCAATTACTACTATGAACATTTTAACGGCCTTGTACCAATCTTAAGACATTACTTTTATTTGTAAAAACCATAATTGATATATATATATATATATATATATATATATATATATATATATATAAAACAATGTTGTTTTGATATACATTTTGATATTCTTGTTTTGTAGCCCACTTATAATGGATTATCTACTTTTTCTATGTGTCCTGTCCCTTCAGGACGTGGGCGATCATAGCTTTCCACATTTCCCTATCCCTGGTGGCTCTGAGCACGCCTTCTCCTGTTACACCGTGCAATCCTCGTTCTGTCATCCACCTGATTAGGTCCTTCAAATATGTTATCCGTTGCTTCCCCTGTCTCTTTTTTCCCTCTGTCTGGCTTGTTAGTATCAGCTTCTCCAAGCCCTCGTTCCTCATTGCGTGTCCCTTCAGCTGATTCTTCCTGATGCTCAGTATTAATTTACTTTTCGTTTCCATCATTTCCAACACCTCATCATTGCTCACATGCTCGATCCATGAGATTCGCAGCATCCTTCTGTAGAACCACATTTCAGTTGCTTCAATTTTTTCCTTCATCTTTGATGATATTGTCCAGCATTCACTGCCATATTGAAGGAGGGACATCACGTATCAATCCAGTACTCTCTACCTAGTTTCTAGTAAAATTGTCCTGTTTCTTAATACCTTACTCAAGTTCTGGAATGCTTCCTTCGCCATGCCAATTCGCCTTCGGATCTCTGTGTCGCACTTTCCGTCTTCTGTTATAATGCTTCCCAGGTAAACAAGGCCAAGTCAAACTAATCTGTTTCAACACGCATACACTTCACTATAACGGATAACCCACTGTGCATCTATCTCGAGCTATTTCAACTGTAAACCTCGTTGCCAATGTCTTACTGCGCTGAAATCCATGAAGTCCATAGTTATTGAGAAACAACAATGCTTTTATAAATAGACATCAAAGTCTATTTAATATAATACTTCTGCTTTATACAGCTGAATCAGTGAAAGCGAGAGGGGATTATTTCCGGAGAACACTTTTGGCAACCGAGCCGGGATAAAAGCCTTTAAATATTTCCAGCTGAAACTTTTTCCCGCTTACGCAAATCAGTCGCTTTTATGTCCACTGGTTGCGTCACGCTCAGCTGCACCAACAGATTTACTCTTCCGTTGTCGAATAAACATCTGTCCCACGATGTCAAATACAGAATCTGGGGTCCTATTAAACCTTAGAAGAATATTTTAATATTGCACCTTTATTTCTCTTCGTTTCTATTTTTCCCCTTTGTTTAACGGCAATGAGGGGGGTTTTGCTTTAAATAGTTTCGCATTGGGACGTATTAATAATCGTAAACGTTCCCTTGCTTGACATTATATTGTTTTGAACAAACACCTTATTTTCAGCTAGTTTTATGCACAAAAGGATTGAATGAGACTTTGGCAAAAATTAAAATCTCTGATCGCGTATGTAATTGCAGCATTTCTTAATAACTGAATAGACGTAGAATTCTGTCTTTCCGGAAAAAAAATATTTTATCTTTTATTTGTTTACACCAGTAATTTTTTTTTTTACAAAACTACGGTAACTTTGAATATGCGTTGTGGTGCAGTGGATATCGACTCGTAACGAGAAATCGGGGAACCGAGTTCGAATTCCAGTTGAATTCCTTTCATTCACTTACGCACAAATATCTATGCGAAAGTTAATAATCCGTATCTTCCCTCTAGTTATAGGTGAAATAATAGGACAGATTGGCTTCTACAGCCTTGGCTGGTAACCAGTCTACCGCATAAAGCAATGGCAACCTACAGCGGGATAATCTTCTGCACAGTCAGCCATGTCTTGAAAGAGATATGATCGCCCAAAGCGTATATAACTTATGGCACTTAACTTACAACACGTCTGGATTCATAACCAGCACGTTTTCCCAACTTTAATTCGTTGGATTTTTATTTATAGGCCAGCCTAAAAAATTAGTTTATGCTGCAAAGATTAATAAAACAGATACGCTTTATCATCAAGGCAGCGTGAGAATATTTCAAAAAGCCCGCCAGTCAATGACCCGACGGATGCATGCGTATGCAGAAGCAAGCGGAGGATATTTTGAACATTTATTTAAGTGTTGTTGTGTGGAGGTAGAATAATAGCCTTTTGGACAAACTGTAAAAGCAACTTTGTCACATCTTACAGGGTTAAACATTTATATATGATACTATTGGAAATATTATTGGGGTTCCATTGTTATTTTTATGACAAAATAAGTTTTGAATGTTTGTGTTACTATAAAATGAGATGATAAGATACAAATCAATATTGTCACGCTAAAACTAGTAATCAACTGAGGTTATGAATATTTTCAAGTCATATTTACGTTAAATATTAATATAAGTTTCTACAAAATTACAATTATAAAGTTAGAGATCGTTTTTCTATCGTTATTTGGTTATGAATTGATTCCCCTTAGAGCTACTGCTCTGAATCTGATTTTAACGAAATTCAAATTATTGCAAACAAGCCAATCTCATAGAATCTTTCAAGATATTTACGTTAAATATCTTGATATTTACATTAAATATCAAGATATTTACGTTAAATAATAAGGAAATCTATTAACATAATTTGGTATGCGCTAGTCTCAGTAGATAGTATTTATCTGTATTAAAATATATTTATGATATTTTTTCAGAGGTTTCAAACTTTCTAATGCAAAGAATCAATTCCAATTGGATACGAGGATAGTTACCAAAGGCCTAAGCCTTACCCAGAAAAAAGAGATGAATATCTTGATGTGGCAACACACTACCATTTCTAATATAAATGATTCAGATTTCCATCTTAATTTCTGCGCTATTAGGACCCATAAAAATATATAAGAAATCTTCCAAGGATCACAAGGAAAACATTGCTGTTCATCTTGAAAACTAACTCCAATCGGTGGTGGACTGAGGTAAGAAATTTTAATGTTTCTAAAACGAAGCTGCTATCTTTTAAATACCATAGTCAATGTCTTGTAACTCTATCAGGAGTGATCGTGAAACTGTCTTTACTATAATAGACATGATATATATATATATATATATATATATATATATATATATATATAAATTCCTTCTTTTGCAAACCCAGACGATGTCAATTTTTTCTTTTCTTGTTTATTTGATTTTATTTTCTTTCATCTTTTTTTCTTTTTTCTTTTCATTTTCCTTTTTTCTTTTTTCTTTTTAATTTTAATTTCTTTGCAAATCTATTTAAAAAGTAAAATTAGACTGATTTTTCTCCAGTTTCTGAAAGGATTTTTCTGTTGCTGAGGTGATGTGTTATCCCCCGTGGGGATCTTCACATCGAAATGATCATTCAACATCATTGAATTAATCCTTTTTTAATTTATATTTGCTCTGTATATTTTATTACATGGAGCTCTCTTCCTGTATCAGTTCTTAATATTAAAATAAAATTTTTTAATATTAATTAGGATCGGGTCTTTGGAATTTACCTTCCTGCTTTTTCCACTTGGATTAAAGTACCTGAATTAATATATATATATATATATATATATATATATATATATATATATATATATATACAGTGGCACGCATATGTATTGGATACATGTTATTTTCTGTTATAACTCTAGTTTATGTTCCCCAATTTTGCCTGATATTTGGTAAGTAATATCTCGTAAAGTTGTTTTAGTTGTATATGGAGGAAAAATTAAAAGCTCATGGTTGAACAACTCTACGAGATATTACTTACCAAATATCAGGCAAAATTGGGGAACATAAACTAGAGTTATAACAGAAAATAACATGCATCAAATACTTATGTGTGTCATTGTATATTGTTCCGAACTTGATGAAATAATTTTTACAAAAAGTATAAAATTATAGGGCACTGTTAAAGAGTAAACACGCTGCAAAGTCTTTAAGAATGGGTAAAGTTTAATAACTATTTGTAAAAAAATGACGTGAGCTGACGCTGCCTCGAAATTGTTGATCCCACCATAAGGTCGACAGCAGTGGTATATCTAAACTCATTTATAAATGGAACTTTGTCTGTGTGTGTGTCCGTTACCTTTTGACTCCGAAACATCTGAACCGATTTTCTTGAAGATTTACACAGTTGTACTATAAGCGTCTGCGTGTATTACTAGCTAGGTTTTGGGTCGTGGTACCCCTGATAAATATCGAAAATCGATAATCCAAAAAGTCGGGTTATAGAAAGAGTGCTCCAATTTAATCAAATGTGATACACTCATAGACAAAAAAAAAAAACGACATTCAGAAGTTTCAAAGTTACAGTTCTTACAATAGTGCAGAAAGTCAATAATATATATATATATATATATATATATAAGACAAGATGCTTGTGTGTGCATCTGTTTATCTGTCTGTATGTCCTTCATACAAATCCACAATTTTTATCCGATTCTCACCAAATTTCACACAAATATTCTTTAGGCTGAGTCTTAGCTCCGGGACCATGGATTTGTTTTAAAGCTTTCATTACACCCCAGCAACGCCAGCCTATCATGCTTATATATATATATATATATATAGTGACACGCATACATATTGGATATATGTTATTTTCTGTTATAACTCTAATTTATGTTCGCCATTTTGCCTGATATTTGGTAAGTAGTATCTCGTAAAGTTGTTTTAGTTGTATATGAAAGGAAAATTAAAAACCCTTTGTTGAACAACTTTACGAGATATTATCAAATGTTTCCATGTTTCTCTTATTTATTAAAGCTTTTTATATAACTATATAAAAAATGAAAACTATAACAAAAGAACAGTGTACTAATCAATTGAGATTTGGAGTTAATTCTTATTTATCACATATGCGTCCGCAATAGGTGTTTTTTTAATTATGTGCAGGAAATATTTTTTTCATAATCAGATGCATTTTATGAACTTACCATCCCGATATTTACATTTCTAATTCTCCTTGTGTCGGTGTAGTTATATATAATAACTAGCAGTATAGCCAGTATTAGCTTTAAAACTAATCCATGGTCCTGGAGCTCAGACGCAGCCTAAAGAATATTTGTGTGAAGTGTTTGGTGAGAATGGGATAAAAATTGTGGATTTGTATAAAGTACATACAGAGAGATAAACAGACACACACACAAACATCTTGCATTTCATATATATATATATATATATATATATATATATATATATATATATTATCGATTTTCTGCACTATTGTAAGAACTGCAACCTTCAAACTTCTGATTATCGTTTCTTGTGTCTTTGTCTATGAGTGTATCAAATTTTATTAAAATCGGACCACTCCTTCTATAACGTGATTTTTTCGATTATCGATTTTTGATTATCGATTTTCGATATTTATCGGGGGTACCTCGACACAAACCCTAGCTAAGAATACTCACTTACGGTTATAGTACAGCTGTGTAAATTTTCAAGGGAATCGGTTCAGCCGTTTCGGAGTCTATTGGTAACGGATACACACACACAGACACACACACACAGAGAAAGTTCCATTTATAAATAAATTTATATACTGGAATGTTAATTTTCCTTCTATAATTTAATTTAATCTAAAACTTATATTAATAACTAAAAAGAAAAAATCAAATGCTGATTTTATAGGGGAATATATTTCAGGCATTTTGTATACGGTTTATATTTATATCTGACGCTTTTAGCTTACAAAAAAAGTAAAGTTAATAATGGATCATAGTAAAAAGGTCCCTATAAAATAATTTCTCTTATTCCGGTTTAATCTACTGGCAAATACATTTATTTCTATGTCTGCATGTCATCATCAATTCATTTCTTTTGTTTAGCAAATTAGGCTTATTTAATTAAGATAAATAGGCATAAATTACATGTATTTCCTTTACTGTTATAAGAACTATTTTTCGCAATCCATTTTGTCGTAGTTTGATTGCCAGAAATATTTTGAGAGGAAAATGCTGTTACCGTATTTAATATTACTTAATGTGATTTGATAATTTGTCATAATCGTATCACCCAGTCAAGGCATTATACTGCCACTATTGTGCAGGGGGTTACATAGGAGGAAATTTATGAGGAGGAGTGACATAATACAGTGGGTGTCAGGAAGTAAGTAAGAGAGGGATGAGAATACTGAAGAAATGAGATGAGAGCATGAGAGAGAGGGGGAGAGAGAGAGGGGGGGAGAGAGAGAGAGAGAGAGAAAAGGCAAGTTAATGAGTTAGGAGATGTCTAATGATTTTACATTTAAAATCTTGGAGATGTTAGCTGTCGGGGAAGCAAGTAAACGGAAAGGGAATTCCACAGGCGAGAAAAGAAGCTGTTGCAGTAGAATATGCGTTTACATCTCATTGGTTTCACAGTAAAAGGGTGGGACCTAGTTGTTAATCTTGTGGCTCGAGTAAATTCATATATAGTGGCCACCAGTTCATTAGAATCGGTTTTCCACTGTTTCTTAGTCGAACTAAAATGAAGTATATCATCACCATCAGATTGAATGCTTGCTCTGTAAATTATACGTTCAGTCATACTCAGGGTATTATGTGGCCAGGTTTTTCTTTTTCCGACAGTTGGATTCCTAGTTTTAGTAGAGATATTTTTATTTAGTAGCATAAACATGCGTTTTTTTAATATATTTTGTTATGATATATATATATATATATATATATATAGTTACTATCAGTATAGCCCGGCGTTGCTCGGGTGTAATGAAAGCTTTTATATATATATTATCGATTTTCTGCACTATTGTAAGAACTGCAACCTTGAAACTTCTGAATATCGTTTCTTATGTCCTTGTCTATGAGTGTATCAAATTTGATTAAAATCGGATCATTCCTTTTATAACCCGATTTTTTTTATTATCGATTTTCGATATTTATCGGTAGTATCTCGACCCAAAACCTAGCTAAGAACACTCGCAGACGCTTATAGTACTACTGTGTAAACTTTTAAGAAGATCGGTTCAGCCGTTTTGGAGTCTATAGGTAACTGAACACACAGGCACACACACACATACATACACACACAGACAAAGTTGCATTTATAAATAAGGTTCGATCAATGTTTTTAATGCAACTATAGCTAACCGTAATGTTTACGGTAAAAATATTTTTCTGTTTAGGGAAATAGTTGAAGTGCTTCTGAATTAAATTAAAGAAAGTTTTTCTTATGTTTGTTCGAACATTATAACTAAAAGATGGGTTAAAACATATGATGATATATTTATAATGTTTCGTCTTAGTTTTTCCTTCTTTTACCTCATTACGTAACTATTCTTAACTTATAATTTGTTTACGCTTTTCTAAGGACTTCATATATTTAATTTTGTTATTGTCAGACCTTTCCTTATTACTTAAGTTTGGAGATAATATAAATTGGACTGATTTAACTAAATTGTCTAGAGTTCTATTGTGATGATTGAATTATTGTTGTCGTATTGGTGAGTGTATAAATCTTTGCTGTGTGATTTATATTTAACATTATTCAGTTCCAAGGTTACGTCGAGGAAGTTGATCACTTTTGCGTTTATGGTTGTCGTATAAGAATTGAGAATAACTACACATGACGAACCAGAGATTAGAGATACAGAATTTCTCAAGAGTGAGATTAAAACGACTGTATTAATAATACTAGAATGTGTATTTTTTAATTTATAATCGCGTATTTTCTAGACGTTGTAAATGAAAAATATTTTACACATACAACTGCAAATTACGCGAGTTTTCTGCAGCAACTGCAAGCCAATATATATATATATATATATATATATATATATATATATGTATATATATGTATGTATATGTATATATATATATGTATGTATATGTATATATATATATATGTATGTATAAGTATATATATATATATATGTATATGTATATATATATATGTATATGTATATATATATATGTATATGTATATATATATATATATGTATATGTATATATATATATATGTATGTATATATATATATATATATGTATATATAAATATATGTATATGTATATATATATATATATGTATGTATATGTATATATATATATGTATATATATATATATATATATATATATATATATATATATATATATTATGTATATGTATATATATATATATATGTATGTATATATATATATGTATATGTATATATATATGTATGTATATATATATATGTATGTATATATATATATATATATATATATATATATATATATATATATATATATATATATATATATATATATATATATATATATATATATATATATATATATATATATATATATATATATATATATATATATATATATATATATATATATATATATATATATATATATATATATATATATATATATATATATATATATATATATATATATATATATATATATATATATTGTATATATATAGAGAGAGTTAGATAGATAGATAGATAGATAGATAGACAGAAAGAAAGAAAGAAAGAAAGAAAGAAAGAAAGAAAGATAGAAAGAAATAAAATAAAATAAAATAAAACAAAACAAGATTCTGGTGTTCAAATTCGTTGAATGGCCGTTTCTACGAGAAAGTCTCGCGTCCTCAGCAACGAAATTTATTTAAAAAAAGTTTGTCATTTGGTTTTTTGAAATAAATTTCGTTGCTGAGGACGCGAGACCTTTCTCGTAGAAACGGCCATGCAACGAATTTTAACATCGGAATTTTTTTTATATTATAATTGGCTCTGTATTGAGCCCTCCACCTTGATCAATTAATATTAATGTAATTAATATTAACTAGAATCGGGGTTTTGGGATTTACCTACCTGCTTTTCATTTTGGATTAAAGTTAAATATAAAAAATAATATATATAAAAGTTATCCACATACAAGCCTGTTCCATTGTATCACAGCTCATCAGTGTGGCTAGACACATCCACTTGCTTCTAGGCCGGTATCGAAACTCGGCCGAATTGGTCTCAGTTGGAGTCGCTACCCACTAAGCCACAGATGCATGGAATCAGAGAACGGAAATTTTAACGTGTTGTAGATAAGCAGTGTATACACACGTTAAGTTACCGAAAGAACTCGATTCATTTCTCAAGAGTAATGCTTATATCGCAGAAGTCGAAACTGTTTTTAAAATTATCTTCTCTAGAGAGCTCAGTCGTAATGAGAGCATAATATATAAGTCATCCACATACAAGCCTGTTTCGCTGTATCACAGCTCATCAGTGTAGCTACACACATCCACTTGCTTCTGGCCAGGATCAAAACCCGGCCGTTTTGGTGTCAGTCAGAGTCGCTATATACTCTTTCAAAAATTATTAAAAACAAAACGAATACTGTCTTCCAAGAATTTGTAACACATTCCCTAATCACGTGTACGTGATCTCTTGGTGTTGTTTATCTCGTCCGATCACATTGTCTTTTCACGTCTTGGACTCACGGATACAGTTTGTTTCTTCGCCTTGATGACACGACTGAGATTTGAAAGGCTGACACTAGCAATATCCGCTGTAATTCTGTGAGGCTTGCCAGTGTGTTTATGCAGCGTTACAATTTTCGTGCATTTCCGTCAACTAACGTCCATCGCAGACAATGAATCTAGGACAACTAACCGACAATCGAGAAATGAGCATGATAAAAATCTGGTACAATCACGGATGACGGAAGCAAATTACATCATACATCCGAAAAATAGATTCATGTGACTGGACATCACTGCAATTGACTTAATCTGAGTGAAAAATATAAATCGAATACACCCGGTCACTCAAGCTGTCTGAAAGTGACCATAAGGTGAAAGAAAGGAACCTAATGTAATTATTTTAATCTAAAGACGGCATCTCTCGATTGTTTGTGAGTGTGCAGGTTCGATTCGTGCCGGAAGAGAGATATTTTCCAAATAAGGTTTCTTGAATAAGGTTAGTGGATATTATAATGTACTCTTTAATATATATATATATATATTAAAACAAAATTCCGATGTTCAAATTCGTTGAATAACCATTTCTACGAGAAAAAAAACTCCCGTGTCCTCAGCAACGAACGTTTCCCCCCCCCCCCAAAAAAAAAAAAACAAATGACAAAATGAATAAAAATATTATACCGGCAGAAGTACAAAAAAATCTTTCATCACAGAAAATTAAAGGGGTGGGATTAATAAGAAAGTAGACAGATATATATGTCTATTTTTATTATTAGATTTTTTGAAACACCCTACCCCCTTAACTGAGTCGAGAGTTTAAAAGTTGATATAATCGGGAGGAAATATTTTATTTCAGGTTCTCACTCCATCAAGACACATATATTATAAGTGGAATTAGTTAGAATTTTTTTTACAACTGTTTGGCAAAAAGACGTCCGATATGAGATACTTTACAAAGCCAGACAGTGTCACTGAAACCCAACTTTGCTCTTCCTGAACGAAAATCCAATGTAAACTTATTTATAAATAGAACTTTGTCTGTGTGTTTGTGTGTGTCTGTGTGTGTCTGTGTGTGTCCGTTACCTATAGATTGCAAAAAGGCTGAACCGATTTTCTTGAAAATTTACACAGTTGTACTATAAGCGTCTACGGGTATTCTTAGCTAGGTTTTGTGTCGAGGTACCCCCAATAAATATAGAAATCGATAATCGAAATAATCGGGTGATAGAATGATTGGTCCAATTTTAATCAAATTTGATACACTCATAGACAAAGACATAAGAAACGATATTCAGAAGTTTCAAGGTTGCAGTTCTTACAATCGTGCAGAAAATCAATAATATATATATATATATATATATATATATATATATATATATAAAGAAAGATGTTTGTGAGTGTGTTTGTTTATCTGCCTGTATGTCTATTTTTTTCAGTCGTTTTATTTTAGTTTCTGCTTCGGGTTTGGCTCTAAGTACGTATAATCGCAGTTCTATCTCAGCCATGACACCATTTACTCAGAGGTCTTATTTAACCTTCAAAATTCAGTTTACGACGAAAAAAACTTATTTGATATCGATAACAGGAAATTAAAATTTGACTTACATCCATTCATTTATTTTCAGTCTGTAGTTCCGCTTTAACTGGAAACAACTATTGCTTTTTAGTCTTTCGTACCAACGTTCAAAGAGTCTGAGCTCCAGGAGCATGTATTAGTTTTAAAACTTTCATTACACTCGAGCAACGCCGGGCTATCCTGCTAGCATATATATATAAAAAGGATTAATTCAAAGATGTTGAATGGCCATTTCGATATGAAGATCCCCACGGGGGACGACATATCTCCTCAGCAACAGAAAAAACCTTTCAGAAACTGGAGAAAAATTAGTCTACTTTTCCTTTTTAAATAGATTGCAAAGAAATTAAAAAATAAATAAATAATAAAATAAAATAAAATAAAAATAAAAATAAAAATAAAGAGAAAGAAAAAGAAAAAGAAAAAGAAAACGAAAAAGAAAAAGAAAAAGATAGAATAAAATCAAATAAATAAGAAAAGAAAAAAAATTGACATCGTCTGGGTTCGCAAAAAAAAGGGAGAATGTAACTAAAAATTAACAGACAGCCGTGTTAAATCGACGCAAGTTTAAGCAACACGGAAAAAAGGTGGTAAGAGAGATAAAAGAAGGAAGGGAGGGAAAAAGAAAGAAACTAAAGAAAAAAATTTTAAATTATTACAGACGCTGGACAAATTCAAAAACCTAATTTCCCGAAAACGTTGAAGTATTAGAAAAAGGCCTTTACTTAAAAAGGCATAATTATTAATAAAAGGGAATAAAAAGATATAGGATTTAAAATAAAATTATTTTTAAAAAAATTAGGTCATTTGAAATTAAACTAAATAAAGACAACACTAGGTAAAAAAGAAAAAAAAAATTAATTACAATTATTATATACATACCTATAGAAGTACACACATACATAAATATATATACACACACAATTCTACGAATAAGAATACATATATACATACACATACACACACATACATTCAATTTATTACACACTTATATACATATACATGCGCATACACACACATATATGTGTGTACACACCTATATACAAAAAATTCATATACACACAATATACATGTGTACACATACATGCACACATATACACACACACACACACACATATATATATATATATATATATATACATATTCCATATGCACTCACACACATACATATTAATGAATATTATGAAAAGGAGCATTTAAATAGCTAAAAAAATTTTTTCCAAAATTACATATAGTCCACATACATAAATACATATATACATATATATACATATATATATACAAATATGCACATCCACACACAAACATACACATATACATTAAAAAAAAAAAAATTAAAATTAAAATTAAAAAATTTTTTTTAAAATATTAAAAAAATTATAGAAAAATTTAGAATTTAAAAATTAAAAATTAGAAGTTAAAATCCGCCCTATGGCGGCACTTGTTTATAAATTCCCTCCTAAAGTTCAAAAGTAAGTCCTGATGAGGATACTTCAAAATTAGAATCTTCTCTAATAAACACAGACGACACATATCACGAAAACTTTTAGGAGTACAAGCTGAGCCTATTAATTTCCAGCTGATTATAGGGTCCTGCCCTTCCTCCTTCATACGTGATAGTGCCGTCTGGAATCTCTGTTTAGGGTTCGAAAACGAGTACCTGTGATTATAAAGCCTCTGTTTGAAAGAGCCCGCGGACATGCCAATATAGGTCCGGTAATTGTCCTTGTTATTAGATGGAGAAATGCGGGCTTCATAAATTACATGGGTGGATTTACATTTGCCTTGCACCGGGCAGGCATCCACCGAATAACAATTGCATTTGTCGACAATTCCGGATTTAGCTTCCGTATTATTTAGGTTCATTAAAATTTGTTTATTGTGGGAATTAATTATATTATCTATATTTGAGGTGCAAGAATAACTAATTTTTAGGGTGAATCTATTAAAAATTTTATTTAAGGGATTGTTATTATTATTAAAATGTTTATCGATTAATTTGAGAAAATACTTACCAATATTTATATTAGTTAGCTTACAATAAGGAGGGTTAAACCAAATTATCTTCCTTTTTCTACATTTTCGGGTGTTTTTAGTTTTTGGTGATTCTGGGTTTATAGCAGGCTTATCATACTTTAACTTATTAACAAAACCGCTTTTCTGAAGGGCCTTATCGTAAATTTCTTTGCTTGCGTTGAAAATTTTTATATTGGAAGATAATTGGTTAACCCTATTATTTACTATCTTGGGTATTTGTCTTATAATATTCTTGGGGTGGTTGGATAAACTATTTATATAGGTGGGAGAACTATTTTCTTTGAGAAAGGGATATATATAAAATAATAATGTTAAAACAAAAGAAAATCAAAATATGCCGGGTTAATCCAGTTTCGTAAAAATATATATATACATACATATATATATATATATATATATATATATATATATATATTTAAAGAGAGAGAGAGAGAGAGAGAGATTATCCATTGAAGTCATGGACACGCACGTGTTAAAGCATGAAAAAAACTGTTCTTTTTACACACATTTTAGAATATTAATACAGTATTCATAACTGAGTCTAATAATGAACTGCTTAAGTTTTTTCATGAATATTGCCTCGGGGATCTGGATTTTACCTTTTGTTGTTTTCTTTGTGTAGCATAGTTGTGTTATCGATCATGCTTTAACACTTGCCTGACTATGACTTTGCAGTATAAAAAAATATCCATTTTTGATAATTTTCACTTTTTAATGAACGCTAAGCTATTTGTCAACCGTTATATTTGAAGCAAGAAGAAAATTTACAGTAAGCTTTAGCAACAAAGTTTTGCTGTTATTTTTTGTTACCACAACTCACACCCCTGAAGATGATCTCGAAATGAGACTGAAAGTACTTGGAAACAACGAGAAATGTATAATAAAATCATCTGTCAAAGTTACAGCTAATTTTTTGCATCTTTCAATTATAATACACGAAATATAATCCCTGAGTATAAACGGGCTTCATTAAAAATAAGCAGACACAATCTTTGCAATTTATATAATCTGATATTTCTAAAATACAATTTCCTGCCTAAATACACAAATTTTGTATCAAATGGATGTCTATCCTCACTTATGAGCTGCGATACAGCGAAACAGTCTTGTATGTGGATGACGACTCATTACGACTGAGCACTCTAGAGAGGAAAATTTGAATAAACAGTTACCACTTTGGCGATATATGCATAAATCTTCAGCAATGAATTGAGTTCTTTCAGTGACTGGCGTGTGTATACACTGCTTATATATAACACGCTAAATGTTTATTTTCTCCGATTCCATGTGCCTATGGCTAAGGGGTTAGGGACTTCAACGTGACACCAAATCGGTCGAGTCTCGATCCCGGTTGGAGGCAGGTGGATGTCTAGCTACACTGATGAGCTGTGATACAAAGACACGCTTGTATATGGATGACGAATACATATACTGAGTGTATAAAAAATATTATTTTTGCAAAATATAGGAGCGGCTTCTCATCACACAAGGAAAAAGGTTCCTGTAACCATATGTCTGCTTTAGAGTTATTGAATTTACACAAAATTTACCTTAAATTTACGGTGAAAATTTACGGTCTCTGGCGTTGTGTCAGGCATATCTGGTTAGACACCTCCTATCACAGTAACTTTCATCTATTCTCCCAACACTCTCACCATCTACCCAACCCTCATTCTCGGTATCCTTACCCGTCTATCACCCTCCTTCTGACATTTCCTATATCTAACCATCCTTTCTCACCACTTTCCCCTCTATGTCACCCCTGCGCAATAGTGGCAGTGAAATGCCTTGCTCAGGGAGAAACGATTACAAAGAAAAAAAAAAGAAATTTAATTATAAATTAATAGCCCACGTAATATTTATTTCTTTTTTTCACAAATCCAATACAACTTAGTATATCATAATTAGGAAAGTTTTGTAATTTCCTTCAGCTATTGTGTATAGTAACTGGATGGTTGAGTCTTGAAGGCTATTACGATGCATTTAGTAAAATAAAGGAAGGTAAAGAAGGTGTTTATTTATTATTCATTAATATTTGGAGATCAAAATCTCATTTTCAGAATGGTAGCAGAGCTTGTTATTGGCACGGTCCACGAGCGGGTGAACGTGCAAACAAGCTCTGAAGTTGATATTTTGATCTCGAAATATTACCCAAAAACCGTCTTTACCTTCCTTTATGTTATGTCGCCAAGTATAAATGAATAACTCAACAACAGAATCAGAAAATAAGTTGTATTCCGCGGAAAGACGGTTAGTATGTACAGAAGTGATTAGTAATATTTACAATAGAAAAATACAAGAGTCCAATCCGTCGTAAAACGTGTATATAAGTGATTACTTCCGGTACGCCACCGGAAGTGTGACTAACTCTTCACTGACTCGCACTGACTCTTCAGTAACTCATTAGAGACTCTCAAGTGACTCTCTACGACTCATTATTTAGTCGTCCTTCCCAGTAAGGGCAACATATGACACATGGTCAGTTTATATCTGGGCTTTCCGGGCAAAAAATGTCTGTCTATTATTCCCCAGTCGTGCTTCTACCCTTCGGCGGAAACACGACTGGGTTAATGCTCTCTGCTCGGAAGCAGAGAGCGCCCTCTACCCGAAGGCAGAGGGCTGACAGTGTCGTAGAGTCGTCAGTCTAGTGACTCTCTACCGACTCATTATTTAGTTGTCCCTCCCAGTAAGGGCAACATATGACACATGGTCAGTTATGACTGGGATTTCCGGGCCATATCACCCGGCCAAAAAATGTCTGTCTCTACCCTTCGGCGGAACCACGACTGGGTTATTGCTCTCTGCTCGGAAGCAGAGAGCTGACAGTGTAGTAGAGTCGTCAGTCTAGTGACTCTCTACCGACTCTCCTGTAGAGAATCCCCCATTGCTTTATATAGCAATGGGAACAGTCCATTTGTAGTCAAATAGGAGCGGCGCCCTAGCACTTTATTTTACTAAACGCATTGTGATAGCCTTCAATACATAACCATATACCATAATTACTTAACTTAATTTTTAAATTAAACAATTTTGTCCCTTTAGAATATTCAGTAGCATAAAAAAATAAATTAATTTCTCTAAAAACCTAAAATCTAAACTGTTGTCGCAAACCACTGACTACCCATTTGATTAATATGAGTGTCTAATACTTATCTTCCCCAGACAGATATCAGTGTCAATTCATCATGGCGTAATTCAACAATTCACGTTCATACGACATAAATGTTTAAATTTATATTTCAACCTAATCTCATTCTGAGTAATACAGAAGCAGCCATAAACATATTTTTCAACCTCTTTCTTAACTTTCGAAATGACAAGGAATTAATTTTAAATTTTCAATAACAAATGATTTTCACCATTTGTTTTAATATATTAGAAACATATTGTTCAGAAAAATGAAATTTTTTGGGTAATGATATAATTTTTTCGTGTAGTGGTATATATATATTGGGGTCGGCTAATAATGATGGCAGGTAGGATATATATATATATATATATATATATATATATATATATATATATATATATATATATATATACTACCTGCCATAATTATTAGCCCACCCCAGTTGTTTTTAAGAAATAAGATATTTCATACTATTTTTAGTATTTATTGCCAAGTGGATAATTCTAAATGGAAATAGAAGGGTTCTTTTGTTATTATTACTTGGCAAAATTTTACAAGGCAAATACCGACAATTTACCCATCGCACCCTGTAGATTGAAACTAAGTATTTCATACTATTTTTAGTATTTATTGCCAAGTGGATAATTCTAAATGGAAATAGAATGGTTCTTTTGTTATTATTACTTGGCAAAATTTTACAAGGCAAATACCGACAATTTACCCATCGCACCCTGTAGATTGAAACTATGTATTTCATACTATTTTTAGTATTTATTGCCAAGTGGATAATTCTAAATGGAAATAGAAGGGTTCTTTTGTTATTATTACTTGGCAAAATTTTACAAGGCAAATACCGACAATTTACCCATCGCACCCTGTAGATTGAAACTATGTATTTCATACTATTTTCTGTATTTATTGCCAAGTGGATAATTCTAAATGGAAATAGAAGGGTTCTTTTGTTATTATTACTTGGCAAAATTTTACAAGGCAAATACCGACAATTTACCCATCGCACCCTGTAGATTGAAACTATGTATTTCATACTATTTTCTGTATTTATTGCCAAGTGGATAATTCTAAATGGAAATAGAAGGGTTCTTTTGTTATTATTACTTGGCAAAATTTTACAAGGCAAATGGCGACAATTTACCAATCGCACCCTGTAGATTAAAACTATGTATTTCATACTATTTTCTGTATTTATTGCCAAGTGGATAATTCGAAATGGAAATAGAATGGTTCTTTTGTTATTATTACTTGGCAAAATTTTACAAGGCAAAAAGCAAATATAAAATTGTCCGAATCTCCCTAAATTTTCTTCATTCTTTCATTGATGAAACTGCAATATAGGTAATGAATAAATATTTATAATTTCATTTGTTACACATGTTATTGTGCAATATTAAAATTATCCAAGATTTTTTTTTTTATCGTTTAACCCTCAAGTAAGGTGGTATCGCCACTGATGCGCAGTCGGGTACATAAGAGTAAAAGTTTAGGCAGGAGGAGAGTGAAGAGAAAGACAGATCAGTTGCAGTGGGTGTCAGAGAAAGGGCAAGAGAAGGATGGGAACTCAGGAGTGAAGACAGTTGCGAAAGTAGAGAGAAAGGAAAAAAACAAAACATACGGTGTTATAGAGAAAGAACTGGAGTCAAGTGGATAAGAGATGGCTATTGAGATTGCATTTAAATTCCTGGGGGTTGTAGCCGTCAGGAAAGCAAGTATATGGAAGGGAGTTCCACAGGCGGGAAGTGTGAGAAAAGAAGCTGATGGAGTATAATTGCCGGTTGGATTTGGTTGATACAAAATGTAAATGGGTAGTACCTCGTTCACATGCTTCCTGTCTTCCGCTGTCACAATGTGGCGACGCTCGAGAGTGTTCTCTAGGGTGCAGGGATTTATGAGAAATCGGTGTTTGTCCATGCAGGACCTCTCCTGTCTCTACGAAACCGATGTTGCCCAAGGGAAAATTAGAGCTCAATACAGTCTGTTCTCGGTGGCGTCGCACTAGCTGATAGAACGAATTTGTACATGACATCGAACTCTCTCAGGGACTCCGTCTGCAGATTTATCCTCAGGGTTTACTCCTGAAACTTTTCCTATGATATATATTTGTATATAAAAAGAAATATTATAGTTTTAGGGCATAGTCGGATTAAATTGATGCTTACGCCAATTCGACAACGCATGCGCAATAAGGAATTTTAGAATTCTCAGCTGAACAAAAACCTGTTTCTTTCAACACATCCAGATGGCCGATAAAAACAAAACAAAATAAAAAGTCAATCATCTGTTTGAAATTTAATATATATATATATATATATATATATATATATATGTATATATATATATATATTAAATTAATAATAATATTAATATATTATATATATATAATAATAATATTATATATATATAAATTAAATTTATTTAAATTTTGTTTGAAATTTAATATATATATATATATATTAAATTTCAAACAGACGATTAACTGTGTGTGTGAGTGTGTGTGTGTGTGTGTGTGTGTGTGTGTGTGCTACAATTTCCCCCTCTAAAGAAAACACATGCTGGATCCTTCTTAACTTCAATTGTTTTTATTGATGTTTTGATTCCTTTGTAATTTTCTTTTGACACAATCTAAATTTTCATGCAAGTCGGCTTTTCTGATTTTTCGAACCTAACACATTGAAAATAAGTTGAAGAAACTAATTATTAACTTCGAATTTAGGTTTCTACAATGATTAAGGTCAAGAAAAAAGTCTACGAAATTCTTCCGTTTCAAAAGCCGTAGCAGCGTCAATCTCTGTCAGCGTTGGTGAAACACTGTCACTCAGTTTCAAAGAAAATTGTAGTTTCGTTCACATCTACTCCTATTGGCTATAAACTAATAGCTTTTCTAAATAACGGACAAGGGATTAGCATGAGAAAATTTTATTCAAACAACGCCCCACTTACTTTGAAGCCAATCTACAATTACAAGTCATTATCCTTGTCTGAAAACAGTGGAAAATTAGAATAATACTATTTTTTTATCGGTCCGCAACGGAAAATGAAAAGCACAATTTGCCGGCAGAGGTTTGACTTAATTTTACGACAAACAACAAAAGACTTTAGCTATTACTTTTCTCTTCTGAAATAAAGAACCTCTGGCATATTAAAAGATGTTTCTTTGAAGCCATGACGTCTCTTTAAAGTAATAGAAACGGCTAGAACAGAAGGTAATAAACCAGTTGTTTTTGCTAAGTAATTTTCGTAATGCACACGACTGGACACTATGTATTTTCTCTCAAGAAAACGTCGAGGTTTATTTCATGAAGAAATGAACGGAAAACAAAAGGAAGATTATTTCGTATATTATCCGTTGAAACAACGGCTGTCGAACGATCATGGAAGATAAGCAAAACAATTGTAGACAGATGACTTCATGGAAACAACAGGTGTTATAGGTTGAGATGTGCTGATGTCTTACACTTTTCTTCTTCTTCTTTTTCTTCTTCTTCTTCAATGTGTTTTGTCTTTTCAGGACGTAGGCGATCATGGCCTTCCACGTCTCCCCATCCCTGCTGCCTGTTACCACGCTTTCTCCTGTAACACCTCGCAGACCCCGTTCTGTCATCCACCTTCAGATATGTTATCCGCTGCTTTCCTCTATCTCTTTTCCCCTCTATCTGGCCTGTTAGTGTCAGGTTCTCCAAGCCCTCCATGCTGAAGGAACTTTAGTTGTCTCTTCCTGATGCTCAATATAAATTTCCTTTTCGTTTCTGTTCTTTCCAACACTTTATATGATATCCGTAGCATCCTTCTGTAGAACCATATTTCATCTGCTTCAAGTTTTCCCTTTCATCTTTGTTGAACTTGCTCTTACGTAATTAAAAAAAAACAACTTTTCTCAACCGATCACCGAAATAAAGCAACGTCGATTCTGGTTAGTAACAAGAAGGGTAACTAACTGCAGAAACACTGGATTTGCAATTTTCGTAAGATCTTTAAAGTTCAGCAAATTCGAATCTGATCAATAACAAGATGTGTTGTATGTGAAAGTGGTGTATCACGTTGAAATATCACGTTGAAAATAGTGATTCATGTAGGATAACAATTTCAGGTGAGGTAAACTTGAATGTATAGGTGGTGTAATCAGTTTACAGCCATACCACTCTGAAAGTAGAGGTTCTTGTACGACGAGCCTGGTGAGTAAATGAAATACTTCAACATCTTAATGCCCATAAACTATCTCAGACAGGCAGTACGGCTTCCGCTTCGCCATATCCACGACCGACATGCTAACGACCATCATGGAGCACATGTTCCAGGCCTTTGAGAAGTCCGGCGATGCTCGTTTGTTGCGCTGCTTTTGACAGGGTTTGGCACGCTGGCCTTCTATTCAAGCTACGGGGTTATGGTATTACCGGACGATAAAAACAAAAAGATAGATAGATAGATAGATAGATAGATAGATAGATAGATAGATAGATAGATAGATAGATAGATAGATGATAACAGGCTTAGATAGATAGATAGATAGATAGATAGATAGATAGATAGATAGATAGATAGATAGATAGATGAACAGGCTTAGATAGATAGATAGATAGATAGATAGATAGATAGATAGATAGATAAAGAGAGGGATTGAGAGAGAGAGAGTGTTAAATATAAGAGACAATGAATGTCTATTATGTTTAATCATGAGCCGTTCTAAACGTCCTATTTTGGCTTTAGTTTCAGTTGAAAATAAAGACAAAAATTCTCCAACATTTGGATAATTTTTTATTAATTTGGTTCTAAGCTTATATATATATATATATATATATATATATATATATATATTCTAAACATATACTGTTAAATATAAGAGACAATGAATGTCTATTATGTTTAATCATGCGCCGTTGTAAACGTCGTATTTTGGCTTTAATTTCAGTTGAAAATAAAGACAAAAATTCTCCAAAATTTGGATAATTTTTTATTAATTTGGTTCTAAGCTTTCGGGGAAGTGTTGGGGGGCATTTTTAATGCTGAAATTGTTCAACATCTTACTGCTCATAAACTATTCTCAGACAGACAGTATGGCTTCCAGTTTGCCAGGTCTGCTGCCAATATGCTAACGACCATTCTCGTGTACACATCATACTAGGCCCTTGATAAGTCCGGCAAATCTCGAACTGTTGTGCTGCATATCTCCAGGGATTTGGTAGGGTTTAGCATGCCGGTCTTCTACGCAACGTACAAGGTCATGTATCATTAGATGCTTGTTTGATTTGATCCAATCTTTCCTATCAAAACACACAGTGAAGGTCGTCTTGAACGGGCATACCTCCACATTCTACCACACGGACGCTGGTATCCTTCATAGCTCTATCCTGGGCCCAACACTCTTTCGGATCTTCATAAACGACCTACCTGATTTTATCAAACCCCAAGTAGGCATCTACGCTAATGACATTACCACTTACTCCCGCCTTTGTAAGAAATCTGGCGAGGCGTCCAAAGCTAACATCGTTGCTGTTCTTGAGAAGGACCTCCAAGCTATAGTAGACTTGGGTAAGAAAAGGCTTGTAAATTTTAATACTTCTAAAACGAAGCTACTGTCAACCACCACAGGCAGTCCCTCCTACCCCACCATCAGCATGAACCAAGTGAGCCTCCCTAAATCAATACACTGCGCCTCCTCGATTTCACTCTCTCTTTCGACATCAAGTGAAACCATTACATCGAATCAATAGCTAAATCGACTACTAGAAAGTTTGGGTCACTGTTTTGGTCTAGGAAGTTTTTCCCACCTAAGTTCATGTTGCACACATACAAATCAACCATTCAACCCTGCATTGAATACTCTTGTCATATCTTGTCTGGTGCCCCTGCAATTCATCTTAGGGTTCTCTAAAGGCTCCAAAGGAGAATCTGTAATGCGATCGGATCCGAGCTGGCAGCTCGAATCCAGCCACTCTCTCACCGGCGGAATTTGGCTTCCCTCTGTCTATTCTACAAATATCTTCATGGTTCTGCGCTGACGAGCTTAGCTCACTGATGCTCCCTGCACACGAATTTACTCTAGTAACAATAGTGGCAACAAGTTTGCACATTTTTATATTCAGCTAAATGCAGTCACCCCTTCTACCCCAAAAACTTCTTTTCTCGCACTTCTCGCCTGTGGAACTTCCTTCCATATACTTGCTTCCGTGACCACTACAATCTCCAAGAATTTAAATGCAATGTCAATTCCCATCTCTTGCTCATTTGACTCCAGTTTTTCACTCGTTGTTTCTACATCACCTTGTGTATCTTGTTTATTTCTTTTTTAAATCTCCCCTCGCAACTGGCTTTATTCTGATATTCCCATCCTTCCCTGAAACACTCTATAACCGGAACGTTTTTCTTCTCGCGCCCCTCCTGCTTAAACTTTTTCTCTTCTGTTATGTAGCCCCCTGCTCACCAGTGGCGGTATCGCATTGCTTAGGGTGAAACGATTGAAAAAAGTTGTTTTTTAATTATGTATTTCATACTATTTTAGTTTTTATTGCCAAGTGGATAATTCTAAATGAAAATAGAATGGTTCTTTTGTTATTATTACAAAGTAACCTGGAAGCCTTTGCTTCTGCCAGCCAATAAAGAAGAAGAGACTAGCATAGGGAAGAGAGCACAAAAACTGGACACCAGATCA
>JBBBDQ010001406.1:1220000-1440000 GCA_037127315.1 Ascarosepion bandense | reverse complement strand
CCTTCAGAATTCAGTTTACGACGAAAAAAACTTATTTGATATCGATACCAGGAAATCAAAATTTGACTTACATCCATTCATTTTTCTTTCAGTTTAGTGTTTCGCTTTAACTGGAAACAACTATTGCTTTTTAGTCTTTTGTGCCAACGTCCAAAGAGTCTGAGCTCCAGTTTTAAAGCTTTCATTACACCTGAGCAACGCCGGGCTATGCTGCTAGTAAAAACTAAAATATGAAAATGAATTTATACATTTTTTTGCTACACACGTAGAAACGATATTTAGAAGTTTCAAGCTTGCAGTTCTTACAATAGTGCAGAAATTCGATATTCTATCTATCTATCTATCTATCTATCTATATATATATATATATATATATATATATATATAAGGTAAGATGTTTGTGTGTGTGTCTGTTTATCTGCCTGTATGTCTGTATTTTTTAGGCCCTTTTATTTTAAGTTTTGCATCAGGTTCGGCTCTATTTAGGTATAATGGTAGTTCTTCGTCTCAGCCATGATACCATTTACTCAGAGAACTTTTTAACCTTAAAAATTCAGTTTACGACGAAAAAACTTATTTGATATCGATGCCAGGAAATCAAAATTTGACTTACATCCATTCATTTTTGTTTCAGTTTATGGTTTCGATTTAACTGGAAACAACTATTGCCTTTTAGTTATTCGTGCTTACGTGCAATGAGTCTGAGCTCCAGGACCATGGATTAGTTTTAAATCTTTCATTACACCCGACCAAGTTGTTAATAAGATAAAAGCCAGTGCAGTTCTATTCTTTCTTTTTAGATTAGTCTTCCTGGTGCAAACAAATATATATTACAAGATGTATCCCTCAGATATGCCTGTTCGAAATCCGTAACTACCAGCTGGGCAGATCGCCTGAGATATTAATAACATTTAAACGTTGCATGCCATCTCGATGAAATTTTATCCACCTAACCATTTTCTCACCTAATACCGACAGACAAGTCACGGTTTTACAAGTTACACGAATTCCATTCACTTAAGATGTCAACAAAAAACTGGCGTGTTTTCATTTTGAATTAAATTTGAATTCGTAATGCAAAACTTCTGATTAATTCTGTTCGACATGCTATGGAGTTTAGACATAAATTTAGCCAATCAGATCGACAGTTTGAATTGCAGAAAATTTTCACATTTTCTTTTTCTTTTTGCATATTATCTTTGTTGCTTAGTATCTATGATGTTGTAGGGGGGGTGCGAACATGTTTCAGAAAAAAAATCCTGATAGACAGAAAATTTCAACAGAGAACGTCAATTCTGATATTCACGTCACAAATAGATATCACTCGTCAGATGGAAAATATCTTAATACACAGATTATCAAATTCCAGTTATTCGATTCCAACAGGGCTGCCGAAATATACAGCACTATTTTTGGCTTCATAACTCATGCAGATATAATTGCGAGGATTGTTTGAATATGTTTCCAATTGTAAAAATCGAATCTTTATTAAGATAAAAGAATTAAACTTTTATTTAAAAAATCTAGTAAACTTTTACTTAAAATATGCAATTTTAAAAATATTTTCCTACAAGCAAAAAGAATAAAGCCATTAAGACAGAATCCGAAAGAGATCTAAGCAAGAAGTGCGAGAAAAAATGCATTATGATAGAACTTCTTCTTCTTCTATGTGTCCTCTCCCTTCAGGACGTAGGCGATCATGGTTCTCCACGTCTCCCTATCCCTTGTGGCTCTTAGTATGTTTGCTCCTGTTACACCTCGCAACCCCCGTTCCGTCATCTACCTGACCAGGCCCTGCAAATATGTTATCCGCTGCCTTCCTCTGTCTCTCTTTCCTTCTATCTGGCCAGTCAGTATCAGGTTCTCCAGGCTCTGCTTCATCATTGCGTGTCCCAGGAACTTCAGTTGTCTCTTCCTGATGCTCAGTATTAATTTCCTTTTTGTTGCCATTCTTTCCAACACATCATCGTTGCTTGCGTGCTCAGTGCACGATATCCGCAGCATCCTTCTGTAGAACCACATTTCCGCTGCTTCCAGTTTTGTCCTCATTTTCGATGATATTGTCCAGCATTCACTGCCGTATTGAAGAACTGACATCACATAGCAATCCAGCACTCTTTTCTTTGTTTCTAGCGAAATTTTCCTGTGTTAGTACTTTACTCAGCTATTGGGACGCGTCCTTTGCCATGCCAATTCGCCTTCGGATCTCTGTGTCTTTCCATCTCCTGTTAGAACACTTCCAAGGTATTTAAATTTTTGTACTTACTTGATTCTGGTATCCGCCACCTGTATTTGGCATTTCGGGTTGCACCTTTTGCTGATGACCATGCATTCAATTTTCTTGAAGTTTATTTGTAGTCCTTTTTGTCACTCTCCACTGGTACCTTCTGTAGGAGGTCTTGTAGTTTCCTTGCCGTGTCTCATTAAGTTATGTCAATGGTCCACTGAGGAAATGCGCTCGTTTGGAGAATGAAAATAAAATCCGTTCGGGAAGTTTTGAGGAATGACAGGACCACTTCTTAATTACTGTTGTTCCATGGTTTAGCTTGACCCATCTGGATCAAGCTATCCGTTTCGGTCCCAGCTGAAATAGTGGTCAAATTATGATCAAAATACAAAATATATATTAGAAAAAATATACCAGCAACACCTTTCCATAGAAAAAAATTACCTGCATTACATTTTTGAAAAACATTACCAAAGCTCACAAAAATTAAATTTCGCCATTAAACAACCCATAATATGCCATTAAATAAACCGAACCAATTAGACATAGGCGTTAATTCCTATAAAAATATGAATAGAAAAGACACAGGGAAGCTAAGTTGATTGAAAAATGAATCGAAGCCGACATGCTAGTCCAGAACCGATAAAATTGCAGATTCTTTTGGATTTCTGTCCAGACTTTCTAAATCCACCAGGCCTACTGTTGAGAATAAATGTCAATCAAATCATACGGGACCAAACTTGTGGTCTCTAATCTAATAAAGCAATTTTTAAATCAATAAAAATTAAACACTTTTCAAAATTAAGCTATTGTATTTTCTTGAAAATGAGGATGACTAGTTGATAATTTCTATACTTTCCAAAAAAAAATTTAATGAGTGTATGTACCTGTAACTGCGTTACTGCATGTATGTGTGAGTGTGTTTATGGTTTATATAAGTGGGCGCAATAGTAAGATTTGGTTTTTTCGCATCTTTGTTAAAGTGATAGTGGGCGCCGTTTTACGATTTGATGAGGTATCTTGTCTGCTTTAATTTATGGTTTAATACGTGCTCGTTCACACGTGGCAGGGTTTGGCATTTTCGCATCTCCGTCAGAATGGTAATAGGCGCCGTTTTACGACTTGATATATCTATCTGCTATAATTGGATGATTGTTTATTGCTACATTTTCCCTCTCTCTCTCTCTCTCTCTCTCTCTCTCTCTATATATATATATATATATATATATATATATATATATATTGATTTAATAGATATATATCTTTTTTTCTAAACATATACTGTTAAATATAAGAGACAATAAAAGTCTAATATGTTTTTTTTTCTTTTAATCATATCACCCCGAGAAAGTCGGTAACGCCACTGACGTGCAGGGGGCGACGTAAGAGTGAAAAAATTTGGAAAAGAGAAATCCAGAAACCACATCCTAAACAGGGAACAAGGGATAAGCCTCTTCACCTGTCCAATAGATGTGGGTGGAGTGTTAACCGGGCGATAGTTTAGTCTATCTACTCCAATTGAAAAAAAGTAAAAAAGAAAAGAGTGAAAAGATTTGAAAAAGAGAAATCCGGAAAGCACATCCTAAACAGGGAACAAGGGATGAGCCTCTTCACCTGTTCAATTGATGTGGTTGGAGTGTGAACCGAGTGTTAAGAAGCTGCAGGAGTAGAATTGTCGTCTGCATTTGGCGAACCTGACTGTGAATGGGTGGGACCCAGTTGCCTGTCTGGTTGCACGAGTAAACACCTGTTGAGGAGGCACCAGTGACTTAAGTTCGTCCGAGCAGAAGCCATGAAAGTAATTATAGAACAGACAAAGGGAGGCCACATTTCGACGGTGGGGAAGTGGCTGCAATCGAGCCTCCAGATCAGTACCTATCACATTACAGACTCTCCTTTGGAGCTTGTCAATAACACTGAGGAGAATGGCAGGGGCGCCTGACCATAAATGGCAGCAGTACTCCATGCACGGACGGATGGTTTACTTGTGTATATGCAGGATGGATTCAGGCGAAAAAAAACATCCTGGATCGACATAGTGACCCAACTTTCTTAGCAGTAGATTTTACTATGGATTCAATATAGTGCTTCCATTTGAGGTCTGAGGACAAGGTAAGTCCGAGGAGGCGTAGTGTATTGCTCTCAATATGGCTTAGTCCATGCTTATGGGAGGCAGGAGAGGTTGCCTGTAATGGTTGACAGACAACAGCTTAGTCTTAGATGAATTGAAGTTGACAAGCCACTTCTTGCTCCAGTTTACCACAGAGTGTAGATCCCGCTCAAGGTCAGCAGCGAGATTATGTCTGTCCGCCATGACAGGTTTCTTACTGGTGCGGGAGTATATTGTAGTGTCATCTGCGTAGATGCCTACTTGGGATTTGATCTCATATGGGAGATCGTTGATGAAAATAAGGCAGAGCCTCGGGCCCAGGATAGAGCCCTGTGGGACACCAGTATTCGTGCTGTAGGACGAAGAGGCACGCCCATTCAAAACGACCTTCATTTTGCGGTTATTTAAGAAAGATTGGATTAGGTCAAGCAGGCGACCGGTAATACCGTAACCCCGTAGTTTGTATAGGAGGCCAGAGTGCCAAACCCTGTCGAAAGCCTTGGAGATGTCCAGAGCAACCGCGCGAGCCTCATCAGACTCATCAAGGGCCTGTAGCATGTATTCCGTTACGGTTGTTAGCAGGTCGTCCGTGTATCTGGCAAAGCGGAATCTATATTGTCTGTCAGAGAAGAGTTTGTGGGCAGTGAGATGATGAACTATTTCAGCATTGATTATGGCCTCGGATACTTTCCCGAATATCGGTAGAAGACTGATAGGGCGATAGTTGGATGGGTCCGACGGTTCACCACAATTCTTAAATACAGGAACGACTGAAGAGAACTTCCAGCATGCAGGAAAGCAGGAAGCAGAAAGGCAGTAGTTAAATAGTTTAGAGAGGACAGGGGAAAGATCAGGAGCACACCACTTAAGGACTATAACCGGGATTTCATCGTTTCCAAACGCCTTATGGGGGTCGAGTTTTTAAATTACTCGGGATACTACTGCCGGGGTAATATATACGTCGTGAAAATAAATAAATAAAACCCCAAAACAGGCTAATTGTTTAATAATGAGCCGTTCTAAATGTCGTATTTTGGCTGTAATTTCAGATGAAAATAAAGACAAAATTTCTCCAACATTTGGATAATTTTTTATTAATTTGTTTCTAACCTTGCTTTATTTTCCCAGAGTCAATTTTATTATATATATATATATATATATATATATATATATATATATATATATATATATATAATAAAATTGACTCTGTACGTATTCAAATCTTAAAATGTTACACAAGTAATTTTTAAGAACCACGAATAACCGGCAGAATCTAACTCCGTTATCGCCCTCGGCTATAAAGCTTTGGACAACGAGGGAAAAAAAAAGAAAACTGCGGAGCACCGACAATACATACAGCACTTCACAGCAAAGAAAAAAAAACCCTCAAACGGAACAAACCACAAAGAAAGAAAAGTGCCCGATACTAAACTAACCAAAAAGGATTAACTAAGAGGCAGTTACGACGAGCCCTGACGAGCCGTTGTGCGAAACCGCGGTAGGTCTTGGCGATCTTGCGATTTTTCTCGTATATATATATATATATATAGGGAAAATAAAGCAACTTTTAAATCAATCAAAATTTAACACTTTTCAAAATTAAGCCATTGTATCTTCTGAGAAATGAGTATGGCCAGTTGACAATTTCTCTATTTTCCAAAACAAACTTTAATCAAATACAATAATAAAACTTGTATGAAATTTAAGTATATTAAATTCAAGTTAATGAAATTTAAGTTTAAACTTAAGTATGTGAAATTTAATGTTAAATTTAAGTAAATGAAATTTAAGCATATTAAATTTAAATATATATAAATTTAAATTCAAATTTAAATGTATTAGGTTCTGTTCAGAAATGTAATGGTTCATTGAAAAGCGAAGTATCTAGTCATGTAAAACTTATTTCAGGCCAGAACAGATAGAATAATAAAAATATCACGCTGAGATCAAATTTATTTTCAAACTTCCGAGGGTTGATTGGTTAGTGCGGTCACCTATACTATGAAGCCAACTTGAGATTATCAAAGAAGTATAAAAATTGTTTAAATCTATTTCTCTCTGAAGCTGTATTGGTTGATTTATATTAGATAATTACAAAAATAATTGCCGATCGAAGTGTTATATTTTGAAAAAGTATTTTCACATATTTTGCAAGGTATATATTAGGTGAATTTTCGTATACATAATTAATGTGTGCTCTTTTATAATTATAAATTATTTTCAGACAGAAATATTCTTCACGCATTATGATTATCATAATACATGATCTTCGTTTATTTTCCTCCATGAGTTAAAACTTGAGCACAGTGCCTCCCAAACTTCTGCCAATATCAACAAAGCATGGAGAGATGGGTACACAGGTGATCGGACAGTGTGAAGGTGGTTCCAGAAATTCCGTACTGGTGATGAGAGCCTTTAAGTGGACGGGCATGTAGTTTTGACAAGAAAGAGCTGAAAGTAGTTCTTTTTTTTTTAATCACATCACTCCAAGCAAGGCGGTAAGCCCACTGGTGTGCAGGGGGCTACGTAAGAGTGAATAGATTGGAAGAGAGAAATCCGGAAACCACATCCTAAACAGGGAACAAGGCATGAGCCTCTACACTTGTTCAATAGACGTGGGTGGAGTGTGAACCGGGCAATAGTTCAGTCTATCTACTCCAATTAGTTCAGTCTATCTGCTCCAATTAGTTCAGTCTATCTACTCCAATTTCTTGAGCAAAACCCTCATCAAAGTGTCAGAGAAATGTTTCAGACCTTTGGTGTCAGCCCTTTAATAATTTCACGCCACTTGCAGATTATTGGTAAAGTAAAATTGATCGATAAATGGGTTCCTCATAATCTACATGAAAATCAAAAACTTAGACAGTTTGAAGTATGCTCGATGCTTTTTCTGCGTAACAGTAATGATTCATTTCTTGACCTAAGAGACCCCATGAAGTGGATCCTTTATGCTAACCGTAAACGATCAGGTCATAGGTCATTGTCTTGATCGTGATGAGTCCCCAAAACTTTTCCGAAAGCCAAGGCTAAGTACAGACTGGATGTATGCGGGATATTTACACATCAAAAGAAGGAAAATTTAAGTGCCCTGAAATTTCGGACTTGCAGTCGCCAATTGCTTATCAACCGGTGGTTTAAAGCATTTCTGGATTTCCGGATTTCCGGATTCATTTTAAATAAATAGAAGTTAGTGAGTTTTCAATTTAGTTTCGATTTGTTGATCTCCATTAATTAGAGTTAGAGCTGAATGTCACATCGCCTGCCCCCAACCTAGATCTAAACGAAATAAAGCATCGTTTCAACTCATTCAAGTTGTGGAAGTTCGTTCCTTATATCTTGTACCCCCGGCTTGAGGCTCCGACTTTTTCAACAAACTTCCGGCAACATCACAGCGTGGAAAACGGCCGCCGGAGAAATTGTTCAGACAGTCCTTTGGGGTGTTACACATCCCTTTTATTTTAGTTTTTGCTTCAGGTTTGGCTCTAAGTACGTATAATTGTGGTTCTTAGTCTCAGCCATGATACCATTTACTCAGAGGACTTATTTAGCCTTCAAAATTCACTTTACGACGAAAGAATCTTATTTGATATCGATACCAGGAAATCTAAATTTGACTTACATCCATTCATTTTTCTTTCAGTCTACGGTTTCACTTTAACTGGAAACAACTATTGCTTTTTAGTCTTTCGTGCCAACGTCCAAAGAGTCTGACCTCCAAGACCATGGATTGAGGCTCCGACATTTTCAACAAACTCCCGGCAACCATCACAGCGTGGAGAACGGCTGCCGGAGAAATTGTTCGGACCGTCGGTTTAGGTGTTACAGATGCGGCTGTAAAGAAGTATGTTACGGGCGATAGATGAAAATAAAAAGGACATTTTAAGGAAGATGGCAAAGGGTTTGAATGCTTAACGTTTCCCTTAATTCGCTAATAAGGGAACCCTATTTCCCAACATGATTTTTTATTGACGAACTTGACATGTATAAAGTAGGTAGATGGTACAGTTTTGATGGCTGATAGAGTATGACAACTGCAGTAATACCTAAATAAGTTTTAGATCATGAAACTGTTATGAGAATGAGGAAAACGAGAACCAAGGAGTAAATCTAAATTGAAAGAAAATATATTATATGTTCGTTAGCGAAAAGTTACAAATTAAAGATGTCAACGTCACGCTGGCACACAAATACCTAATTAGGAAAATGACGAAAAATGTGATAAAGAAACCCGAAGATGCGCTGGGATAATGAACAATTATCTTCAAAAGGCTTCCAAAATATTAAATGAGAGAAAATTTGAAGATATTCACCCTACTGCCCCACTAGAGTGATATAATTAAACATTACTTTTAAAAGACTTCCAAAATATTGAATGAGAGAAAATTTGAATATATTTACCCTACTACACAACTGGGGTGATATAATGAAAAAGTACCTTCAAAAGGCTTCTGAAATATTGAATGAGAGAAAATTTGAAGATATTTACCCTACTGCCAAATGGAGTATGTGTGACACATGGTCATTTTTGTCTACAATCTTTCTTTCGACATTCTTATGAAAAAAAAGTGTACCAAACATTTTCTGCCAAAATAAAATAAAATAAAATAAAAGAGCAGCTGGACTTAATTATGTCTGCGTGAGTTTCATTTTAAGTTTTTTGAAGGAGTTTGGCTATAATTTTAAGGTGAAGAAAGAAAAAATATATAAACATATTCGTTTATTTTGTTCAAGATTAAACTTAATGTGTTAAACGCAGAAGATATTCATTTTAAAACTAACAGAAAAATCAAAACTTAAATTTACTATACGTTCTAACAAATAGATCTGTATTTTTTGTGTAAGAAGACATTTTTAAAGTCAAGAGCGAAGATATAATTATTTAATAACTTAAGACGAGATTTAATGATATTTACTCTTCTAACCCACTGGAGAGAGATATGAGAAAAGGTCGGTTTTTAACGCTCAGTTCACTGGTCAAATATTAACTAGACCTCGCTTACGCGGTACCTGGGTACCAAACTGATCTTAAATAGTCTATGCTTGTCATAGCTGGTCAGATTATGTGTTGGGACGCCCACGCCTATTCGGCTATAATGGACTATTCCATTACTATGTAAAGTAATGGTGGCATCTACGTTGGTAGAGAGTGTGCCGAGCAGCCGATCGACAAGTCAGTCGTAGACTTCCGGTGACGACCCGAAAGTACCCATTGCTCATACTACGTCTTACGACGGTTGAGACGATTAACCCTTATTCTTGTATTGGATACTAATAACCTTTGTAAATACTATTTTCACAGAATACAACAATTAACCTATTCCTGTTGTTGAGTTATTTATTCTTACTCATGGCATAACATTATGTCATATACCTCCTAGCCAAAATTTTAAGCAGTAGAGACGTGGCTCTAAAGAAGAGTGTTATAGGCGAAATATGAAAATATAAAGGACATTTTAAGGAAGATGGCAAAGGGTTTGAATGCTTAATCTTAGCATAAAACTATTGAATCTGCTCGGACACATAATGAGGCTTGGGGAACTGGGTAATGACGCGGCTTATTCAAGGCAAAATTAAAAGAGTTCAACAGTGAATAAGGACCATGTATGAATAGATGGAAGTACAGTAAATGGTGGCGGAGGAATATAAGAAAAAATATAACTGAGCTCAGCGATGTATAGGAGGTTATGGAGAGCCATGATGGTGAGGTGCTGAAAAGGAAATGGCACAAGAAGAAAAAAGATAAGAAGAAAGTGGAGGCGAAAAATAGAGAAGAAATATGGAAGAACAGAATGGGAAGGTGCTAACCTGGAAGCGACATTCTTAATTTACGATCCTTCATTACCCTTTGTTGATATTGTTGGTTTGTTTAGCGGCATATCAAAGTCTATGTGTTACTGAATGCCGAAATCTAAATAGGATGTAAATAATTTTATATTTCGGGTAAAAATGTATATTTTAAATATAGTTTCTACATCATAAAAAGTATTGCTGGTAATTTTGTTTTCTTTATCAAACTCAGTGTATTATTTAATGCCGACAACATTTTTATCATAGAATAAATTGAATAGAATATATATTTTTTGTAAGAAATAAATTGGGAGATCAGATTGTATTGACGCATTTTTGTAAAGTGGGTTTTGTTGAGAATATTACTGTTGTTTTTTCACTCAGAAATGTATTGGTGGTAAGATTTATTTTCTCTCAAAATTATATATTCTTTCAAAAATGTATTACTGGTAAAATGTTTTCCTTCAAAAATGTATTTCTGGTAAAATGTTTTCCTTCAAAAATGTATTACTGGTAAAATGTTTTCTTTCAAAAATGTATTACAGGTAAAATGTTTTTATTAAAAATGTATTACTGGTGAATATTTTTCACATAAAAATGTATTGCCGGTAATAATTTTTCCTTCAAAAATGTATTGATGGCAATATTTAATTTTACCTTCAAACATGTATTACTAATAATATTTTTCCTTCAAAATTATATTCCATGCATTTATTATTTCCTGCAAAAATGTCTTACTGGCAATATTTTTAACCTTCAAACATGTATTACTGGTAATATTTTTAACCTTCAACATGTATTACTGGTAATATTTTTAACCTTCAACATGTATTACTGGTAATATTTTTAACCTTCAAACATCCATTACTGGAAATATTTTTAACCTTCAAACATGTATTGCTGGTAATATTTTTAACCTTCAAACATTTATTACTGGAAATATTTTTAACCTTCAAACATTTATTGCTGGTAATATTTTTAAAATATTTTTAACCTTCAAACATGTATTGCTGGTAATATTTTTAACCTTCAAACATTTATTACTGGAAATATTTTTAACCTTCAAACATTTATTGCTGGTAATATTTTTAACCTTCAAACATGTATTGCTGGTAATATTTTTAACCTTCAAACATTTATTACTGGTAATATTTTTAACCTTCAAACATGTATTGCTGGTAATATTTGTAACCTTCAGACATGTATTGCTGGTAATATTTTTAACCTCGAAACATGTATTACTGGAAATACAAACATGTATTGCTGGTAATATTTTTAACCTTCAGACATGTATTGCTGGTAATATATTTAACTTTCAAACAGGTATTACTGGTAATATTTTTAACCTTCAAACATGTATTGCTGGTAATATTTTTAACCTTCAAATATTTATTACTGGAAATATTTTTAACCTTCAAACATTTATTTCTGGAAATATTTTAACCTTCAAACATGTATTGCTGGTAATATTTTTAACCTTCAAACATGTATTACTGGTAATATTTTTAACCTTCAAATATTTATTACTGGTAATATTTTTAACCTTCAAACATGTATTGCTGGTAATATTTTTAACCTTCAGACATGTATTGCTGGTAATATTTTTAACTTTCAAACATGTATTACTGGTAATATTTTTAACCTTCAAACATGTATTGCTGGTAATATTTTTAACCTTCAAACATGTATTACTGGTAATATTTTTAACCTTCAAACATGTATTACTGATAATATGTTTCTTTCAAAATTGTATTGGCAATTTTTTTTACTTCAAAAATAAGTGTATTGCTGCTAATAAGTTTCCCTTCAAAAATTTATTTCTGGTAATAATTTTCTTTAAAATATTTTCCAGAAATTTTTATTTTAAAAGTCTTTTTTATAATTTCATAGTATTTTGACCCCAGTTTGTGGATGAACCATTTGCCTATAGTTGGGACCATAGCAGGTGCTACCACCCTAGGGTAGACCTGGAACAGCCGCAATTAGAAGTGATTCCATGCTCCTCACAACCTCCAGATCAGAGGTCCTACTGCAGGATCCAGTTTACTATAATACTCAGGAACTGCCGGTAATTTAATTACCAAAATACATCGGTCATTTTACATTTAAAATGTACTGTTTACTTTATGGAGGTAAGGTCACTATTTTTCCATAGCTGAGAACCTAGGATATTATACCACATCGGTTCATGGTAGGCCTTGGAACAGCAAGTAAGAATTAGTTCGAAGATCCCCAAAACCTTAAATCTCTCGATCAGAAGCTTTGTTATGGGATGTACTTCACCGTTATACAAAAGTATGATCAGTCTTTAGTTGAAGGTCAATGCTGTTGCTAGAACACAGCAATACATTTTTGAGTGTCATTTTAAGAGTTGCATTTCTGTATTTCAAACTGTTATATTTTAACTCTTTGGCAACAACTGGCTCATATTCCTAGATGATGTATAAGTTTAACTTAGAGATGAATTGTTAAATTATTAAGTTATAGAAAATTCGCAGAGGTAGAAGATGCCAATCAAGATGAGAACAATAGTTTGTAATAATAAAAGTACTTTTTTGTTATCATAAGTTTTCTATGTGATTTATCCATTCACCTATACAGCAGCGAATACGAAACGAATTCCTCAGATATGAAGAAGAATCTTGAAGTATTGCTCTACAGAAGGATGCTAAGAATAACATGAAGAGAACACTTGAGCCAAGAAAAACGGCTTGGAATATTTAAAACTCAGAAGACATACTGAAGACAAGAAAATTGGAAAACAGAACAGACTTAACTAACGTAAATGGATGGTTGAACAGACTTTTGGAGAGGCAGTTAAAAAAGTCCAGTTAAATTCGTTGCATTTACATTTTATCATGTCTTTAAATACATGGACGAAACACCAAACCCGCCATATCCGATGGCTTACGGCCTATCACGTTGAATACACAGGTTCTCGCTCGATCACCGAACTTAAGCAACAGTGAGCCTGGTCAGTACTTAGATGGGTGATCACTTGGGAATACCAGGGGCTGTAAGCGTTTAGTGACTGATGTGCGTTGTGGTGCAGTGGGTATCATCTCGGAAAGAGAAATCGGGGAGTCAAGTTCGAATTCCAGTTGAATACCCTGCATTCACTTATGCACTGGTACCCTTGGGAAAAGTATTAATCCGTCCCTTCCCTCCAGTTATGGGTTAAATAGCAAGGGTAGAACTTGGGGTACCTGCCCTTAAAAACAAAATCCCAATAAATCATGATACTCAAAAAGAAAAAAAAGTATTATTAGACACAAAACTTATATAAAAACAACAAATTGTTGAAAGAAAAAGGTATTACCAGCAATAGATAAATAAAATTTAGTTGGCAATAAATGACCCGCCAAGGTCGATACGCCATATAGAGAAAAAAAGAAAAGAAAAAAAGACCCGCCATATCCGATGATTGGATAAAGGGTGGACTCTCAGATGAGAAAAATAAACTCTGGCGAGAAAAATTGTTTAGCACGAGACAGTGTGCCAACTTTCCTGTTGGAGTACCTTCTAGTTGATTAAATATAATATTTTCACTTCATATTAGTGGAAAACCTCACATAATTTCCTGATCGATCAAGTTCAGTTAAGGGCCCCTCGACGTCGTGTAATAGCAAAATTGGCGTGTTAGAATCTATTAAAACTGAGCAGTGAGTTCGATCCTCACTGGTACCCTCTACCTTTTGTTTTGTACCACATTTAAATGGCACCTCGAAAATCAACCATACAGTTCAGTTAAATGGATTCGGAATAGGAAATCGGTAAAACCGAGTTCGAATTCCAGTCGAGTTTGTTATATACACTTTTCGCAAAAATAACCTTTTGAAAAGTATTAATCTATCTCTTCTTGATCAAACTATGGGTTAACTTCAATGAATAGCAGAAGAGATTGAGATCTGTAGCCTTGGTTAGCAACCAGTGTGCCGCAGAATGAAATGACAACATCGTTTTCTACTTTTATCTTGTCCTGAAAGGACGTAGGCGATCATGGCCTTCCATGTCTCCCTATCCATTTCTCCTGAAAAGTCTCTCAGCCCCCGTTCTGTGAGCAACCTGCTCAGGCCTTTCAAATATGTTATCCGTTGCTTTCCTCTGTCTCTTTTTTCCCTCTATCTGGCCTGTTAGTATCAGGTTCTCCAGACCCTCCTTCCTCATTGCATGTCCCAGGATCTTCAGTTGTCTCTTCCTGATATATTAATATCCTTTTCGTTTCCATTCTTTCCAACACTTCGTTATTGCTCACATGCTCGGTTCACGATATCCGCAGCATCCTTCTGTAGAGCCACATTTCAGCTGCTTCAAGTTTTCTCTTCACCTTTGTTGATATTGTCCAACATTCGCTGCCATATTAAAGAACTGACATCACATAGCAATCCAGTACCCTCTTCCTTGTTTCTAGTGAAAGTTTCCTGTGTCTTTATACTTTACTCAGCTTACTGACAGAAAATCTTTTGCCCATTCAGAGAGAGATACGATCATCTAAGCGTGTATCACATATGGCACGTGACTGACTTAATGAGTAAAATGAAAAAAAGACAGTTATTAAAGTTGACAAAAGGAGACCGTCATTTACCTCTATGATGAGTTTACGAAGGGAAAGAAGAAGATGAAGAAGAAGAAGAAGAAGGAGGAGGAGGAGGAGGAGGAGAAGAAGAAGAAGAAGAAGAAGGTATCATTTACAATCATTTTTAGCTGTTATAGTATTTAGTTTTCGTTTAATATTGTTGCCAAATCACACCAAATTTTTGAGTGTAATTGCAAACGTTGTATGTTCGTGTGAAAAACTGAAATAATTCCCCCTGGGGATGATTGACCGAATATTGTATGATAGAAAACATCGCGACAGATATGATAATCTAAGAATAGTCTTTTCGTTCATTATGCCGTATTTCTTCGTCTTCTTACATGCCCACACAATTAGAGAGTATATATATATATATATATACACACACACACACAGAAAGAGAGAGAGAGAGAGAGAGAGAGAGAGAGAGAGAGAGAGTGATATTTGTTGGGACGCCCGCGCCTATTCGGCTATAATGGACTATTCCATTACTATGTAAAGTAACGATGGCATCTACGTTGGTAGAGAGTGTGCCGAGCAGCCGATCGACAAGTCAGTCGTAGACTTCCGGTGACGACCCGGAAGTACCCATTGCTCATACTGCGCCTTACGACGGTTGAGACGATTAACCCTTATTCTTGTATTGGATACTAATAACCTTTGTAAATACTATTTTCACGGAATACAACAATTAACCTATTCCTGTTGTTGAGTTATTTATTCTTACTCACGACATAACAATATTGGAAGGGAAGATCAGACAATTAGGCTACCATTTATAATATTATTTCCGGAACGAGAAAGGTTACTAAATGAATGTAATGTAAACACAACAGAAAATATATTTTAGGATCATACAAACTCGGATTAAAATATTAATAATTCTTAACAGATTTCTTCCGTTTTCTTGAAGTTCCAGTTATTTTAAAATTACATTTGTGCGTTCTGAAAGTTTCTATTGTGTGTTTGAAAAGGTGTTAGAGAGTCAGTTTATATAAAACGCGTAAAGATAGCGAAAGGCTGAAACCAAGGTTGCGTATTCGACTGATTTTTGAATGAATATATATATATATATATTCATCAATATTGCCGAGATGAGGTAGTATTTACAGTATTTACATTAATCGGATTATTGTTCTCATTTTTGTTGCTCTTTGTGCGACGTTTCGGCCGTTGTACGCTCCAGCCTACTTCAGAAGCTGGGAAATTTGAACCGAACACTTTATTACAATCACTTGAGTATATGAACTCCATTGCGTAGTAGTGCCTCTTTTGGAAATCATGAGTTATCTCCCTCTAACTCTGTAAGTTACTTGTTAACCACTGCTGTAGCTTGGTATTGAACTTCCAACTCGTTGAGTCAAGTTACAGAAACTAACTAACATTTATATCCGCTAGGCCACGTGTCCGTAACACGAGTCCGTAGAATGAGAGAAAATAGAAAAATCATTCATAGCTGACCATGTATGGTGGGAGAAATTGAAAATATGAGATAAAGTTTAAATAATAATAATAGAGAACGCCACTGGAAACTATGTAAATATTATGAATCAGCACATATGCTAGGCTTTAAAAATTTCCAAAGCCGATTAAGCATAGTACTGAACACAATATGGGAACCAGTAATACGGAGTGCAAGAGAAAAGCATTAGTGTCAAGAATTGCAATATGAGCTCTGGTAAAAATTACTAAGGAAAACCATTAACATAAAAAATTACTAAAAAAAACCATTAACATCAAAAAATTGCAATATGAACTCTAGTAAAAATTGTTAACCGAACAATATTTACCAGAGTTCATATTGCAATTTTTTGATGTTAATAGTTTTTTCTAGTATTTTTTGATGCTAATATATATATATATATATACATAAATTTTGTCATCCGCAGACAGATCTGTTTCGCTGTATAACAGATCATCAGTACGGTTAGACTCCAATTGCTCCGTAACCCAGGCTCGAAACCCGACCGCATTGGCGTCAGTCGGTGACTCTGCCCCTGGGCCACGGGCGTTCGGCGGAAGAAGGCAGTCTTTTTTAGCGCATATCATATTGCGCGCCCAATAGCTAGAGTGATCAAATTCATTTTACTGAATGAGTGATGCGTACATCATAGGGTGGCTACTGTTTTTCAAAGTCTACCTTTCTTCCAGAGTGCTCAATCAGGGTGTGAGATCGTAAATATTATATATATATATATATATATATATAGTAAATCGAGGCAGCAGATAATTATCTAAACATATTGTTAAATATAAAAGAAAATGAATGTCTATTATGTTAAATCATGAGCCGTTCTAAACATTGTTTTTTGGTTTTAATTTTAGGTGAAAATAAAGACAGAAATTCTCCAACATTTAGATAATTTTTTATTAAGTTTGTTCATTGTCTCTTATATTTAATAATATATGTTTAGAAAATTATCTGCTGCCTCGATACACTAAATTTAAGTTACATGATGCCGCAGCATTAAATGATCCCAACACCAAGAAATTTCAATGGAACCTCATTAATTTTCATGTTGCACAGAAACCTAATTTAATGTTCCTGCGTTTACTATTTGGTGACTGCTGTCGTTGCTTAACAAAGTTTTATGTCAACACATCGTTTTTATGTTAACATTCCTGTAACCACTCTGATAGGTTATCCTGAAGATGATCTCAGCAAATATCGAAAGCACTTAAAAACTAGAGAACTGGAAAGGATCATCATATGGTAGACACAGCATATCTATATTAATCAAAGAATCCTATTTGATTGCTGATGTGCTGCGTATATATATATATATATTCTGAAAAGTGTCTAATTCGCCAACGGATTTCTGTGTGGCACATTTTCTCTTCTGTTAGAACACACACAAATATTTATTTATAATTATGGTTTTGTCTTGGTAACAATGAAAAAAAAATGAAAGTGAAACTTAACTATTTTAGAATATTTATTTAGAGAAACTTTACGAGTTTTAGAGTTTTATGACTTAAAAAAAGAATTGGGAAGAAGAGATGTGAGGCTCTGCCCTGATATCTCTAGCAGTGAATGCTTGCTTAAATGTTAATCTAACTGGTTTAGGTCCTGGCGGTAAACTGCACCCGGCAGCAATCCTGTGATTGGGAGGCTGTGAGGCGAAGGTTCCCAGGTCCACCCTAACCCTGTGTCGTAGCACCAGTTAGGGTTCCAGATAGGGGCAAATAGTTAACCCCCATATTGGGATCAAAACACCATGAAAATATAAAAATAGACTTTTATAGAAATATATAGATACTGTGGGGACCTACCTACAATTGGACTAGTCCTCACTTTTATAAAATAGCTACCAACTCTGAGTGGAGTCATTGTATAGTAGATTTCCCTCTGCTACTATTGACACTCTCATCTCTCTGTCTTCGGGTGGGGAGCACTAACCCAGTCGTGGTTCCGCTGAAGGGTATAATCACGACTGGGAAGAGAGTGACAAATATTTTTTGCCGGGCTATATGGCCGGGAAGACCCACATCAAATTGTGTCACGTTTTACCTTAAGTGGGGAGGTGACTAAATACTGTCACTGAGTAGTAGCTACAGAGTGAGTGAATGAGTGTGTCAGGGCTCATGCGAAAGAAAGTACTCTCCATTTCACGTATACTTTTGTACTACGTTTTCCGAGAATACCTTATATCCGAGTCCGTGCTATCTTTCTATGGTTCTTGGGTCATAACACTGGCGACCAAGAATATTCGTACCACAAAGATAAACCTCTTCCTATAAAATTTTACAAAAAAAGGTTACGCCATAACAATATATAAAACAGTAAATGCAAGGAATTCGACCGGAACACGAACTCGGCACCAGTTGAATTCCTTTCATTTACTTACGCACAAACTCCCTTGGGAAATGTATTAACCCGTCTCTTCCCGCCAATTATCGGTTAAATAACAGGACGGATTGGGTTCTTTAGCCTTGGCTCGAAACCAGCTACTGCATAAAAAAATGGCAACCTACTGCGCAATAGTCTTCTGCACAGTCAGCCATGTCTCTTTCGAGACATGATCACCCAAAGCGTGTATCACGTATGGCTCTTAACTGGCTGACTGAATATAATAGAAATATAATTAACATTTGTACTCGGCATTAAGTGGGGGATCAGTTTTCTATTGTTAAGAAGTAATAAACTGATCCCCCATTAATACTTAATGTAATAATGTAATATAATCTATCTCTTCTCTCTCCAGGACAGATTGGATTCTATAGCCTTGGCTGGCAACCAGTCTACCGCAAAAAGCAATGGCAACCTACTGCGAGATAATCTTCAGCCCAGTCAGTCATGTCTTTTTCGAGACATGATCACCTAAAGAGTGTATCACATATGGCACTTAGCTGATATATAAAAATAGACTTTATTGAAAAATGTACATTTTTGAATGAAAAATATTACCAACAATAAATTTTTGATGGAAAAAATATTACCTTAAAAAGAAATATTATCAGTAATACATTTTGGATTCAAAACTAGAAGAAAAAATGTTCATCAAAATCTGACAAACCAACCTTCTCACTATAAGGAAACATTAAAAAACTATCTTAAAACACCACCTTTTTGGCATTAAACGACCCACAGAGGTTGAAATGGCGTTAAACTAAACTCAAACTTAACTTGTTTATTATTATCAGGTAATCATCCACAGGAGCAAACATACTAAGAGCCACAAGGGATAGGGAGACGTGAAGAACCATGATCGCCTACGTCCTGAAGAGACAGTTCATATAGAAGGAGAAGAAGAATCGGCCACAATCATCTGTGTGTTAATATATACAGGATGTAAGGGTTAAATAGTTGCCAAATTGTTGTTAATTTCTAGCATGAGCATCGTTTGTTTTTGATTTCGGCGAGAGAACATTATATTAGGGTCAGTTGGGAACCGTCTATGAAAATAGAGCACCATGAAGCTGTTAGAAATTTGAAAACAGAATGTTGTAGTGCTTGGCAATCGTAAATACGAACATTTCAGAATTTTTCGGTGCCAATCTAAATACGGTTCTGCGCATTCGAAAAGATGTCAGTCAGTTAAGTGCCATACGTGAAGCACGTTTGGACGATCATGTCTCGAAAGAGACATGACTGAATGGGCTGAAGATTTTCCCGAATTAGGTTGCATTCTGCGGTAGACTGCTTGCCAGCCAAGGGTATAGAATCTAATCTGTCGTATTATTTAACCCATAACTGGAAGGAAGAGCCGGATTAATACCTTTCCCACGGGTATTTGCGCGTAAGTGAATGCAATGAATTTAACTGGAATTCGAACTCGGCACCACGATTTCTCGTTTGCTGATTATGAAGAAACAAGCTTAGAAAACTCACTCTGACCGTTTGAACAAGAAGTCCCGAATTGATTGTTGAGGGCCTCAACATGAAGGCCTTTATCAAGTGCCTTGAACAGGTAGTACAGCCCTGGTGGAAGAAGGTTTTTGGTAACAGGACTTTTTACCATGTCACACAAGGAGAACATAGGTATTGCAGTCTGGTATTTCTGCGACCACATCGCCCCTTATATCTGGCCCCCGTAATCACCAGACTGTGATCCTCTTAATTAATATCTGCGGGGCGCAGTTGATCAAGAGAGAAAAAAAAACTCTTTGCAGGACGAAAATGACCTGTAGACAAGGATGATGACAGCATTCACCAATTTATACACGGAAAACGTCCAGAAGAGTTGCAGGAGATTCCAAGGTCGTCTGCAGACTGTGGTAGAATCCAATGAGGATTTTATTGAATGTATTTACTTTTCACTATCTCAGGGTGGTTTTTTGTAAATTTGATAAATATATCTGTCTAAAAGAAATATAATTAATATTTTTTATTTTAGCTTCATATAGACGACTATTTATCCAACGCAAACTGTATATCTGTTAAACTTGACGTCAGTTTTATTTTCATTTTGGCGTCGTTTAATCGACAGTTTATCCTTCGTACAATGTACTTTAATTACAGTAAGATGTCAGTGTTATTTCCATTTCGGCTTCATTTCGACGATTTTTCTATCGCACCACGTATGTATGTGTGTGCGCGCGCATGTGATCTGTGTGTATGTCTGCGTGCCCTGGAAATTAGGCCTCATCATTATTCTATTTTATTTTATAACCTCAGTAACTGATCAGTGTTTTGTCAATCATGTTCTTTTGGGTTTTTCCCCAAATAGCCACTGATTATTTCTTGAGTGTTGATTGTAAATAAAGAATTGGTTAATTGTAATAATTTTCGGGCGTATCTAATCTCAAATTTTGGTAATTCATTAATTCAGAACAACGGATTTTCTTTTAAGACAACCAAGAACATAATTAGCGGAAACCTCATTGATAACGGAGATTGTATCTACGGTTTCCAGCCTGTACTGAGCGTGCAAGAAAGGTGGTTGGCTTCAACTGACAAGCTGGGACAACGATTTTCCTTTTGGTCGGCGAATGAACGTCGAAATAATCAGGAATAACGATGACTTTTTCGAAGTACATGTCTCTATGTTGATAATTTCATTATGGTTTTATATTAGGACCCGATCCGGCTAAATTGTCTCTTTGCCCGCGCTATAATCATGTAGATATAATGCTTGTGAAAGTAATCATACCACCCATGCCATGTCATCAAATCTCGCAGAATCTCATGTAATTACGTGTGTTGCTGGTGATATCTACACATAGTTGGCAATAAGCTCCAGTTACTGGAATCAAAATGTCATGGGTGCTAGCTAATGAAATCTGCCGAATACAGTTTTATTTAAGAGATACGTTTTCTTTTATACATTTACGTAAATCTAGATTTTCTCTGTGTCCCCAACTTACATCAGCAGAGAAGAAACAGCTAGCGCATATTATCTTTTCACGCTTTTATCTGATACTTCGGCTATGTATTTAGAGATTATTAACAAAATGCAAATTAAAAAAATGTGACGTTATTGGTCCTAACCAGGTATCTCGGCTGCAGTCACTTCTTATCGCAGCTAAGTAGTTTTCGCACAGTCTCTAAATATTTCCATGGGGTAGGGGCCTCGGTGATGCTTGATAAATTGGCCTTGTGTCAAACACGTCCGCTCCCCAAAAATTTAAATATCAGAAGGTTGAAGGTTGGATGTTGAAATGTGGAAGGACAAAAGATTTCGTTTTTACATTAAAGTAAAGATTTATTAACAGAATAACAAAATTCTAAGAAGGAAAATATAAGTGAAATTTGTTAACTGAACGCTTGTAACATATTTGTGAGAAGAAAAATGTTCATTGAGGAAATGCATGCAGCTTTTTAGTTAAAATAGTTCAAAAGGAAATGTAAGCATTTGAAATCTCCACAGACGTTTAGAGTTCATGATTGTGTAGTAGAAGAATGTAAAGTCTTCTTATATTCCTTCTTCTCTTTGGTAAGTCTGCGACAGGTTGAGAGAGAAGGTAAAACAAATAAAGAAATTGTACTTAACGCGTCCTGTTGCTCTCTTTGGCGGCGTGGAGTGAAACGAAGAAAAGAAAGTTAGAAGAAGAGGTGGAATGAAACTGTGACGCACCCCTACGTCCGGGTGGCGTGGAGTGAAATTTGTTTTTGTTACATTGTCAGGAGGACCGTCAGCTAATCGCTCACATGTCGGACTGGATTGTCTTGACCGGTCACAGAATGTCCTTAAATTGTGAAATTCAGTCATGTGACCGACTCCCAGAAACATTTTCTTCTTTTGATGTGAAAAAAAAATCGTTTGACTGACGTCATATTTGAATTTTCGATTTGTAATCCAATCTGGATCCAGAATTTTGCTTTTCACACTGACTTTAAATTTTTCATCTTATTTGGGTTTTTCCAAAATAAAAATCGTTTCAATCTGATTTTTCAGGTGTCAAAGTTTACTTTCAGTTTTTCTAAAATGCTTTTAGTCGTTTGAATCCGATTTTGCGAGTGTGCAATTTTACTTTGTATATTTCAGTTAGTTGATGGATGATAAAGGATTTGTATCCTATCATGTATAACTGAACTCTTGAACTGTAGCTGTCAATTGATATATTACATACAACGTCAATATACTATATTTTGAGGTTCCTAGATGTTATGCCATGATTTGTAATTGGAGGCCACAATTTGAATAACATAAGGTATGTAGATGATACAGTGCTGATAACAGACACAGAAAGAAAACTACAAGACATCCTACAGAAGGTAGCTGAGGAGAGTGACAAAAAAGGACTACAAATAAATTGCAAGAAAACCGGGTGCATGGTCATCAGCAAAAAGAGCAGCCCGAAATGCCAAATATGGGCGGGGGATACTAGAATCAATCAGGTACAAAAATTTCTATACCTGGGAAGTGTTCTAATAAAAGACTGGAAGTCCAACACAGAAATTCCGAAAGTAAACTGGCATGGCGAAGGACGCGTTCAAGAAATTAAGAGACAGGAAACTTTCACTACAAACAAAGAAGAGAGCACTAGATTGCTTTGTGGTGTCAGTTCTTACATATGATAGTGAATGCTGGACAGTATCATCAAAGATGCTGGAAAAACGTACAGCAACTGAAATGTGCTTCTACAGAAGGATGCTGCGGATATCATGGACCGAGCATGTGAGCAATGATGAAGTCTTAGAAATGATGGAGAAGAAAATAAATCAATACTGAACAACAAGAAAAAACAGCTAAAGTTTCTGAAACATGTAATGGGGAAGAAGGGCTTGGAGAATCTGATACTCACAGATCAAGTAGAAGGAAAGAGAGGGGAAATCAGAGGATAAAATATTTGACGGGCCTGAGCAAGTGGATGACAGAGCGGGGTTTGTGTGGGGTAACAGGGAAAGGATGCAAAGAACCACCAGGGATAAGGAGACGTGGAGAGCTATTATCTTCTACGTCCTTGAAGGGACACGGCACATAGAATAAAAATAAACATGACCCAGAATAGAAATCTTTAGTCTTGTCTTGGTCTTTAATGTTTGAGAAAGAAAGAGTTTAAGGCCAAAATTACTAAGTAATTCGTTCAAAAAATTGAAGCAACTGAAATGTGCTTCTATAGAAGGATGCTGCGGATATCATGGACCGAGCATGTGAGCAATGATGAGGTGTTGAAAAGGATAGAAACGAAAATGAAATTAATATTTAGCATCATGAATTTATTTTTAGTCGTTTGAATTCGATTTTTGGGTGTGCAATTTTACTTTGTATATTTCAGGCTGTTGATGGATGATAAACGATTTGTCTCCTATAATGGTACTTATTCTGATGAGATTTTAAATATTATTTATTTTTAATATAATTATAAAAAGCTGCCTTTTATAAGCATTGTTTTTACATATAGTTTTTTATCTATATTTCTGAGCTGAGGTAGTATTGACATAATTCGCAAACTTGTCCTAAAATTCGCAAAATTGCCCCAGTTCACCATAGAGTGTAGATCCCGTTCAAGGTCAGCAGCGAGATTATGTCTGTCTGCCACGACCAGTTTCTTACTGGTGCGGGAGTATATTGTAGTGTCATCTGCATAGATGCCTACTTGGGACTTGATCTCATCTGGGAGGTCGTTGATGAAAATAAGGAAGAGCGTCGGGCCCCGGATAGAGCCCTGTGGGACACCAGCATTCGTGCTGTAGGATGAAGAGGCACCCCCATTCAAAACGACTTTCAGTTTGCGGCTTATTTTGAAAAGATTTGGATGAGGTCATTTGTACGATGTTTCGGCCATTGTCCGTTTCGGCATTCGTCAGACGCTAGGAATTTCGATTCGAACCCTTCATTACAATCGCTGGGGTATACGAACTCCATTCTTTGCGTAGTAGCGCCCTTTTTGGAAGTCATGAGTTATTTCCCTCTAACCCTGCAAGTTACTTGTTCACCATTGCTGTAGCCTGGTATTGAACTAACATCTCTGTGTGTCACGTCACAGGAACTAACCAACATCTATATCTCTCGGCTATATGTCCTTCAGAGGCACTACTAGGCAAGGAATGAAGTTCATATACCCTAGTGATTGTAATAAAGGATTTGGTTCGAAATTCATAGCACCTGAAGAAGGCCGGGCCTTACAACGGCCAAAACATCGTACAAATGTCAACAAAGAAGAGGATAATAGGCCGAATAATGTAAATACTGTAGAATATTTGTTTAAGTTTAAATTAGAATTATTTTATATCTTTTGTGGAAGATTTCAGCAATAAGTTAAAAAAACATCGGAATTTATAATAATAGTTCATAATAAGCACTGATTTTGTCTGGCGATTTACATTACTACCAATTAGTTAAATGGAAAGGAAGAAATTATGGAATTATCCCAATAAATCAAAATAATATGTTTAATATTACCTAAATTATTTAAACAAGGAAATAAACACGTAAGATTGAAGAATTAATTCTTGATTTCACAACCCTGGTGTTTATTTTTAATTGAAACACAACGAATAATGTTTTCCTACGATCTTTCACACATTTCCCTAATCATGTATACGCTGACCCTTTGCATTTATTTTCTCTTTCGACCGTATTTTCCTTTACATTTTGGACTGAGATAGATAGATAGATAGATAGATAGATAGATAGATAGATAGATAGATAGATAGATAGATAGAAACAGGCTGAGATAGATAGATAGATAGATAGATAGATAGATAGATAGAAATACACTGAAATAGGTTCCTACATACTGAGACAGATAGATAGATAGATAGATAGATAGATAGATAGATAGATAGAAACAGGCTGAGATAGATAAATATATATATATATATATATATATATATATAGATAGATAGATAGATAGATAGATAGATAGATAGAAATACACTGAAATAGGTTCCTACATACTGAGACAGACAGACAGATAGATAGATAGATAGATAGATAGATAGATAGATAGATAGATAGAAACAGGCTGAGATAGATAGATAGATAGATAGATAGATAGATAGATAGATAGATAGATAGATAGATAGAAATGCACTGAAATAGGTTCCTACATACTGAGACAGACAGACAGACAGACAGACAGATAGATAGATAGATAGATAGATAGATAGATAGATAGATAGATAGATAGAAACAGGCTGAGATAGATAGATAGATAGATAGATAGATAGATAGATAGATAGAAACAGGCTGAGATAGATAGATAGATAGATAGATAGATAGATAGATAGATAGATAGATAGTGAAATAGGTACCTACAGACTGAGGTAGATAGATAGATAGATAGATAGATAGATAGAAACTGAGATAGATAGATAGATAGATAGATAGATAGATAGATAGATAGATAGATAGATAGATAGATAGATAGAAACAGGCTGAGATAGATAGATAGATAGATAGAAATACACTGAAATAGGTTCCTACATACTGACACAGACAGACAGACAGACAGACAGATAGATAGATAGATAGATAGATAGATAGATAGATAGATAGATAGATAGATAGATAGAAACAGGCTGAGATAGATAGATAGATAGATAGATAGATAGATAGATAGATAGATAGATAGATAGAAATACACTGAAATAGGTTCCTACATACTGAGACAGACAGACAGACAGACAGATAGATAGATAGATAGATAGATAGATAGATAGATAGATAGATAGATAGAAATGCACTGAAATAGGTTCCTACATACTCAGACAGATAGATAGATAGATAGATAGATAGATAGATAGATAGATAGATAGATAGATAGGTAGATAGATAGATAGATAGATAGAAACAGGCTGAGATAGATAGATAGATAGATAGATAGATAGATAGATAGATAGATAGATAGATAGATAGAAATACACTGAAATAGGTTCCTACATACTGAGATAGATAGATAGATAGATAGATAGATAGATAGATAGAAACAGGCTGAGATAGATAGATAGATAGATAGATAGATAGATAGATAGATAGATAGATAGTGAAATAGGTACCTACAGACTGAGGTAGATAGATAGATAGATAGATAGATAGATAGATAGATAGATAGATAGATACACGCCAGTGCACATTAACTGAAACAAGACGAATAATATCTTCCTAGATTCTTTCACACTTTTTCTGAGTACGTATACGTCGTCTCTTGGAGTTGTTTTTCTCTTCCGACCTCATTACCTTTTACATTTTGGACTGATGAATCCAATTTGTTTCTTCGCCTTAATGACACGACTTACAGTTGAATGACTGACACCAACAATATCCGCGATCTCTCAGAATAGGTTGGCTGTGTGTTCGTACAGCATTACAATTTTCGTAAATAACGTCCATCGCCGACAATAGCCGTAGTACAACTAATCCACAGTAGAAACATTTGTGTATGAACGTGATAAATATCAGATGCCATCACGCTCGGTGTAAATTTTTTTTAATCATTTCACCCCGAGCAAAGAAAGAAATGCCACTGATGTGCAGGGGGCTACATAACTGTAAAAATATTAATTAGAAAAGAGTGAGGCGTACAAACTACTTAGAAAGGAAGCAATAAGAAAGCTGAGAAAGCAGGTGCGATGACAGATACATAGGTGGAGAGAAAGGGAAGGTTATACGGAGGTAGGGAGAGGGCTAGAGTCCAGTGGTTAGTAGATGAGTATTGACTTTGCATTTAAATATCTGAAGATTGTAGCCATCAGGAAAGCAAGAATATGGGAGCGAGTTCCACAGGCGGGAAATGCGAGAGAAGAAGCTGCAGGAGTAGAATTGTCGTCTGCATTTGGCTAACCTGATTGTGAATGGGTGGGACCCAGTTGCCAGTCTGATTGCACGAGTAAACACCTGTTGAGGAGGCACCAGTGACTTAAGTTCGTCCGAGCAAAAGCCATGAAAGTATTTATAGAACAGACAAAGGGAGGCCACATTACGAAGGTGGGGAAGTGGCTGCAGTCGAGCCGCCCGATCAGTACCTATCACATTACAGACTCTCCTTTGGAGCCTGTCAAGAACACTGAGGAGAATGGTAGAGTCGCCTGACCATAAATGGCAGCAGTACTCCATGCACGGACGGATGGTTGAATTGTATATATGCAGGATGTATTCAAGCAAAAAAACAAAAACATCCTGGATCGATATAGTGACCCAAAATTCTTAACGGTAGATTTTATTCTAGATCCAATATAGTGGTTCCATTTGAGGTCTGAGGACAGGGTAAGTCCAAGGAGGCGTAGTGTATTGCTCTCCGGGAGAATCGCTTGGTCCATGCTTATGTGAGGCAGGAGAGGTTGCCTGTCATGGTTGACAGACAACAGCTTGGTCTTAGACGAATTGAAGTTGACAAGCCACTTCTTGCCCCAGTTCACCACAGAGTGTAGATCCCGTTCAAGGTCAGCAGCGAGATTATGTCTGTCCGCCACGACAGGTTTCTTACTGGAGCGGGAGTATATTGTAGTGTCATCTCTGTAGATGCTTACTTGGGACTTGGTCTCATCTGGGAGGTTGGTTGATGAAAATAAGGAAGAGCGTTGGGCCCATTATAGAGCTGTAGGATGAAGAGGCACGTCCATTCAAAACGACCTTCATTTTGCGGTTATTTAGAAAAGATTGGATTAGTTCCAGCAGGCAACCGGTTAATACCGTAACCCCGTAGTTTGCATAGGAGGCCAGAGTGCCAAACCCTGTCGAAAGCCTTGGAGATGTCCAGAGCAACCGCGCGAGCCTCGTCAGACTGATTAAGGGCCTGTAGCATGTACTCCGTTACGGTTGTTAGCAGGTCGGCCGTGGACCTGGCAAAGCGGAAGCCATATTGCCTGTCAGAGAAGAGTTTGTGGGCAGTGAGATGATGAACTATTTCAGCATTGATTATGGCCTCTAATACTTTCCCAAATATCGGTAGAAGACTGACAGGGCGATAGTTGGATGGGTCCGAGGGTTCACCACAATTCTTATATACAGGAACGACTGAAGAGAACTTCCAGCATGCAGGAAAGCAGGAAGCAGAAAGGCAGTAGTTAAATAGTTTAGAGAGGACAGGGGAAAGTTCAGGAGCACACCTCTTAAGGACTATCACCGGGATTCTATCGTCTCCACACGCCTTATGGGGGTCGAGTTTTGAAATTACTCGGGATACTACTGTCGGGGTAATATATACGTCGTGCAGTTTGGCCCTCAGTTCTAATAGGGAAGTCGGGTGTGTGTACTCCGGACGAGTCAAATGTGGAGTTGGATGAGAATCTGCGGGCCAAAGCACTCAGCTTTCTGCGCAGATGACATGAGAACCTCAAAATTCATGGATTAAAGGAGGTATTGAGGAGTTCCTATTGTAGAGCACTCGTTTGCAAATCCTCCAATAGTCCTTGGATCCGAATCTGCGGTCAGCTATGCGCTGTCGCATTCTCTCAGCAAACAACCGATTGGCGTCATTTAGGGTTCTCTTGCACTCATTGCGAGCTGATATGAACAGGCGTCTATTGTGATCAGATGAATATTTTCAAGGCTGAAATTTTATTTTTGTGGGAATAATAATGATTTTAGTGATACAAGTTTTAGTAATTAGCCGACAACTTGGGGCAGCAGAAAAACCAAAAATTTTCCAAAAAAATTTTCTGACCAAAATCTAAGATATCTATGATGCTATGCTCGTCAATCGGCCGACTTTGTCAAATCGAAAGTGTCTCATCCTTCACCAGGACAAGGCAAGATCTCTTGTTGAAAAATATTTTACTCAGTACAGTCAAACGAAAACTACCTCAAACTCTTCTTTCAACGAAAAAACACAAATTTTACACAAAAATTTTACCAAAAAATTGTAAAACGATAGGGGTTGTTAAAGACAATATAGGTTTTCTACTTGAAGAATATGCATTTTTTATAGGTAAGTTTATATTGCTTTTGATTATATAATTAGACATGAGCGGTCGGAAAAGATAAAGCCAATGCCAAGTGACAGCGTATACGTGATCAGGGAAAATGTGAAAACTCATGGGAAGTCATTATTCGTTGTGTTTCAACTCTTCTGCGCCGATAATCTTCAGTCCCTGATGCTCCCGCCACTAGAATTTACTCGTAAAACCAGACTGACAACAAGGTCCCACCCATTTACAGTTAGATCAACCAAATGCAGCCGACAATTCTACTCCATCAGCTTTTTTACTTGCACTTCCCGCTTGTGAAACTCCCTTCTGTATACTTGCTTTCCTGACGGCTTCAACCTCCAGGAATTTAAATGCAATGTCAATACCCATCTCTTATCCATTTGATTCCAGTTCTTTCTACATCACCCTGTATATATTGTTCTTTTCGTTTCTCACTCTACCCTCTCAACTGTCTTCACGCCTGTGTTTCCATCCTCCTCTTGCCCTTTCTCTGAAACCTTCTGTAACTAGACCATCTTTTTCTTCACTCTCCTCCTGACTAAACTTTTACTCTTATGTAGACCCCTGCGCATCAGTGGCGGTACTGCCTTGCGTGGGGTGAAACGATTAAAAAAATTGCACCAGCGTTTACAATCAAGAATTAATTCAGCAATCTTACATGTTTGTTTCCTTGTTTAAATAATTCGGAAAGATTAATAAAAGTCAATTAAAAATATTATTTTAGTTTTATAGAGAAAATTGTATAATTTCTTCTTTTCCATTTAACTAATAAGTAGTTATCGGTTTTCTACTGTAATGAAGTAATAAACTGATCCCCCACTAATTATAGTCAATGAAATAATGTAATATAATCCATCTCTTCTCACTTCGGATATAGGTCAAAGAACAGGACAGATTAGAAGACATGATCGTCCAAAGCGTGTTATCACCTATGCCACTTAACTGACTGACTGATTATATATTTTTAACTTGTGGTTGAAATCTTTCAAAAAAGATATAAATGGACACTTTCAATGATCTAATATAAAAATTAGATATTGATGCACATTTTTTCTCCCAGGTTTGCTCTAAGTCGTGAGTTGTAGGTTATAAAATTAAACAGGAGAAAGGAGAAGAAAAATCTAGAAAATAATTTACATACTTAAAATGTTTATGCTCAAATTTTAGAAAGATAAGAAAATTCTATGGCGGCGTTTTATTGTTCGTTGGCGGTAACTGGGCTAGTTTATCGAAATAATTATTCTACGAAATAAATTTTATTAGTGTAATCTCTGTTGCAAGGTTTTCTATCCTGTTTGTTTTTTTCTTTTCGAAAAAGATTACACTAGCTGTACAAGCCAGATGAGATAACGAGAAAGATAAAGAGAGAAAGAGAGTGAGAGGGAGAGAGCACTGTATTTTTCTACAGGAGCCAGAGTCGTCTAAGAATATGTTTGAAATATAGATCACAGTTATTTGGCCATTTCGTATCCCATAATTCCTACCTACTTCGACATTTGTTCATCATACCAGTGATTCGTCTTCTTCTATGTGCGCTGTCCCTTCAGTACGTAGGCGATCATAGCTTTCCACGTCTCCCTATCCTTGGTGGCTCGAGGCACGCCTTCTCCTGTTACACCACCCAAACCCCGCTCTGCCATCCACTAGCTCAAGCCCATAAATCTAGAATATAAATGTATATAAACTAGCATGGCCACAAAATGAGGGATCAGTTTATATAGTGGTTATAATATGGATTTTATCCCCCACTTTATATCCACATAATAATTTCTTATAAACAGTTTCTTCTTCTATGTGCGCTGTCCCTTCAGTACGTAGGCGATCATAGCTTTCCACGTCTCCCTATCCTTGGTGGCTCGAGGCACGCCTTCTCTTGTTACACCACCCAAACCCCGCTCTGCCATCCACTAGCTCAAGCCCATAAATCTAGAATATAAATGTATATAAACTAGCATGGCCACAAAATGAGGGATCAGTTTATATAGTGGTTATAATATGGATTTTATCCCCCACTTTATATCCACATAATAATTTCTTATAAACAGTTTCTTCTTCTATGTGCGCTGTCCCTTCAGTACGTAGGCGATCATAGCTTTCCACGTCTCCCTATCCTTGGTGGCTCGAGGCACGCCTTCTCCTGTTACACCACCCAAACCCCGCTCTGCCATCCACTAGCTCAAGCCCATAAATCTAGAATATAAATGTATATAAACTAGCATGGCCACAAAATGAGGGATCAGTTTATATAGTGGTTATAATATGGATTTTATCCCCCACTTTATATCCACATAATAATTTCTTATAAACAGTTTCTTCTTCTATGTGCGCTGTCCCTTCAGTACGTAGGCGATCATAGCTTTCCACGTCTCCCTATCCTTGGTGGCTCGAGGCACGCCTTCTCTTGTTACACCACCCAAACCCCGCTCTGCCATCCACTAGCTCAAGCCCATAAATCTAGAATATAAATGTATATAAACTAGCATGGCCACAAAATGAGGGATCAGTTTATATAGTGGTTATAATATGGATTTTATCCCCCACTTTATATCCACATAATAATTTCTTATAAACAGTTTCTTCTTCTATGTGCGCTGTCCCTTCAGTACGTAGGCGATCATAGCTTTCCACGTCTCCCTATCCTTGGTGGCTCGAGGCACGCCTTCTCTTGTTACACCACCCAAACCCCGCTCTGCCATCCACTAGCTCAAGCCCATAAATCTAGAATATAAATGTATATAAACTAGCATGGCCACAAAATGAGGGATCAGTTTATATAGTGGTTATAATATGGATTTTATCCCCCACTTTATATCCACATAATAATTTCTTATAAACAGTTTCTTCTTCTATGTGCGCTGTCCCTTCAGTACGTAGGCGATCATAGCTTTCCACGTCTCCCTATCCTTGGTGGCTCGAGGCACGCCTTCTCTTGTTACACCACCCAAACCCCGCTCTGCCATCCACTAGCTCAAGCCCATAAATCTAGAATATAAATGTATATAAACTAGCATGGCCACAAAATGAGGGTTCAGTTTATATAGTGGTTATAATATGGATTTTATCCCCCACTTTATATCCACATAATAATTTCTTATAAACAGTTTCTTCTTCTATGTGCGCTGTCCCTTCAGTACGTAGGCGATCATAGCTTTCCACGTCTCCCTATCCTTGGTGGCTCGAGGCACGCCTTCTCCTGTTACACCACCCAAACCCCGCTCTGCCATCCACTAGCTCAAGCCCATAAATCTAGAATATAAATGTATATAAACTAGCATGGCCACAAAATGAGGGATCAGTTTATATAGTGGTTATAATATGGATTTTATCCCCCACTTTATATCCACATAATAATTTCTTATAAACAGTTTCTTCTTCTATGTGCGCTGTCCCTTCAGTACGTAGGCGATCATAGCTTTCCACGTCTCCCTATCCTTGGTGGCTCGAGGCACGCCTTCTCCTGTTACACCACCCAAACCCCGCTCTGCCATCCACTAGCTCAAGCCCATAAATCTAGAATATAAATGTATATAAACTAGCATGGCCACAAAATGAGGGATCAGTTTATATAGTGGTTATAATATGGATTTTATCCCCCACTTTATATCCACATAATAATTTCTTATAAACAGTTTCTTCTTCTATGTGCGCTGTCCCTTCAGTACGTAGGCGATCATAGCTTTCCACGTCTCCCTATCCTTGGTGGCTCGAGGCACGCATTTTCTTCTTACGCCATGCAACCACTGTTCTGTCATCCGCCTGTCAGGCACTTAAAATATTTTATCCTCTGCTTTCCCCTTGTCTCTTTTCCTCTCTATCTGACTTGTTAGTATCATATTCTCAAAGCCCTCCTTCCTCATTGCATCTCCTAGGAATTTAGCTGTCTCTTCCCGATGCTCAGTATTAATTTTCTTTTCATTTTGATCCTTTACAAAACCTCATCATTGCTCGCATTCTCGGTCCATGATATTCACAACATCCTTCTGTAGAATCACATTTTAATTGCTTCAAGTTTTTCCTTCATCTTCGATGTTATTGTCCAGCATTCACTATCATATTGGAGAACAGACATCACATAGCAATTTTGTACTCTCTTCTTTGTTTCTAGCAAAATTTTCCTGTCTCTAACCTATACTCAACTTCTGGAACACATATTTAGCCATGCCAATTCGCCTTCGGATCTCTGTGTTGCACTTTCCGTCTTCTGTTACAACACTTCCCAGGTATTTAATTTTTTGCACCTGCTTTGGTTTAGTATCCTTCGCCTGTATTTTTCCTTTTGGGCTATTCTTTTTACTGATGACCATGCTTTCGTTTTATTGTTATTTATTTGTAATCTTTTTGTCACTCTCTTCAGTTAGCTTTTGGAGGAGGCTTTGTAGTTTTCTGTGTCTGCTATCATCATCTGTTTACTTTATGTTGTTCAAATTATACCCTCGGATGACAAATCCGGGCATAACATCTAGGGTCCTCAGAATAGTCTCGATGTACAAGTTGAATAGATCCGGTGAAAAGTCATCTCCTTGTCTTACGCCTCTATCTATCTTTGTATCAGTAATTATCGTTCCTAAATTTGTTACAGATTACATTAATTCGCGGTTTTACTTGTTTAGTACAGTGTAACCCTGATATAAGAGAGTTGCCGGGACCATATAAAGTTATCTTATATCAGGGTTTCTCTTATATCCGAGTTTGGTCTATTTTATATACATTACCACAGGCTCTAATTTGGGACCACAGGAAATATCTCATATCCTGATTTCTCTTATATATGGGTCTCTTATATCCGGGTTATACGCGCAAAATTTTTACCTACTTCTCCAGGTGCACAATCGGTATAGGAGAAAATGCCATTATGATTGATGCCGTAGGAAGCTGGTTAATTCTTCTTGTGTCATACTTAATCGAGCTCCCTACATCTTACAAGTTTTATCCAAAATTATCATCATCAAAATTACCAGGTTTTCATCATTATTGGAAGGATGGTGTTCGGCAGGTTGGAATACGTGGAATTGTGTGGAATAATGTAAGAACAAAATATACATTTTCCATTTTAAAATAGAAATTTATTAAATGGAAAGAATAACACAATTTGTAGAGGTTAATGTACAATTTAACACATTATTAGCAAGTTAAAGGTAGAGTTCGTGTTCAGTGATAAAGGGTGTATAAAGCTCAATAAAAATTATGCCGTTAAACAAAAAAAGCAATACCATATTTCTTTAAAAGTTAGTATTATTCTGAGGAAACCCAAAATGCTTCGAAGAAGACACGATCTGAAGAAAAATATATACGCATGATTAAAATAATTGGAATGATAATAAGTTCATCGGAATCATGTAGGTATAGGAAATTAAGAATTAAAATCAACTCTCTTTAATTTTACAAAAATTCACAATGACTGTGAAATCTTGGTTTTAAAGGGAGAAAACCGCGGATAATTCAAATTCAGGATATTGTCATTGACTAAATGTAACCGTATTTCTATGATAAAAGTTTTTCCTCGAACTTCACACTGGTAAAATTCCGTTTAGGCCTCTGCAAAAATTTTCAACCTATCGTCATCTTCTGTCAATGTCTATCGATAAATGCTGTTGTTTCAGGTACGTCCAGAGAATACACCTCAACCAATTTGCGGACCCTCGTTACTGAGAATAAACCTCAAGAAAACTGAATGTGTGGTCATCAGCAAAGAGAGGAGACCAATATGCCAAGTACAAGTCGGAGAAACTAAAATAAAACAAGTAAAATATTCAAATACCTGGGAAGTACTTTGACAGAGGATGGAAAGTGTGACATGGAGATCCAAACACACATTGGTATGGCCAAAGACGCATTTCAGAAGCTAACCAGAGTACTGAACAACAGGAAAATCTCATTAGAAACAAAGAAAAGAGTGCTGAATTGCTATGCGATATCTGTGATTCTGTATGTAATTGAATGCTGGACGATCTCATTAAGCATGAAGGACAGGCTTGAGGCAGCAGAAATGTGGTTATACAGAAGGATGCTTAGGATACCATGGACAGAGCACGTGTGCAACAATGGCGTTTTGAAAAGGATGCAAACAAGAAGAAAATTGAGAGTAAATATAAGGAAGAGACGGAATAGATTGCTGGGACACCTAATGAGAGGAAAGACTGGAGAACTTGATACTCACAGGTCGGATAAATGGAAGGAGAGACAGGGGAAAGCGGCCCGAGACGTACTTGTTAGGTCTTAGCAAATGGTTGATGGAGAGGCGATTAGAAGTGATACCAAGAGAAAAATTATTGAGAGCGAGAAGAGACAGAGCCAAGTGGTAGTCTATGATCGCCTACGTCCTGAAGGGAGACGGTACATGAAGAAGAAAAAGAAGAAGTTAGTATATTTTTAATACGTGATATAATACAAAAATTTCACCATGATAAATTCGGTCATTATTTATTTATAACTATTTATACTGGGACACATGCTTGCAATTATAAGTAATCCATAATAATAATTAAAATTTGGAAATCATATTCATTTCTGGCATATGATTTTTTAGAAACTGTTTCGAAATCCGCCTCACCTGCTATCTACGTCCACCGCACTAATGGGGCGCGCCACACCGCACTATTTTAGAACCGTTGGTGTAAATGGAGAGTGAGTATTAAAATAGGGTCATGAGAGGCAAAAAACGAGAAAATCGTCTTCTTCTTCTTCTTCTTCTATGTGCCCTGTCCCTTCAGGACGTAGGTGATCATGGTTCTCCACGTCTCCCTATCCCTTGTAGCTCTTAGTATGTTTACTCATGTTACTCCTGTCAGCCCCCGATCCGTCATCCACCTGATCAGGCCCTGCAAATATGTTATCCGCTGCCTTCCTCTGTCTCTCCTTCCTTCTATCTGTCCAGTCAGTATCAGGTTCTCCAGGCTCTCCTTCCTCATTGCATGTCCCAGGAACTTCAATTGTCTCTTTCTGATGCTCAGCATCAATTTCCTTTTTGTTGCCATTCTTTCTAACACCTCGTCGTTGTTGTATGCTCAGTCCACGATATCCGTAGCATCATTCTGTAGAACCACATTTCGGCCGCTTCCAGTTTTGTCCTCATTTTCGATGATATTGTCCAGCATTCACTGCCGTATTGAAGAACTGACATCACATAGCAATCCAGCACTCTTTTCTTTGTTTCTAGTGAAATTTTCCTGTGTGTTAGCACTTTACTCAGCTTCTGGAACGCATCCTTCGCCATGCCAATTCGACTTCGGATCTCTGTGTCGCATTTTCCATCTCTTGTTAGAACACTTCCTAGGTACTTAAATGTTTGTACTTGTTGATTCTTGTATCACACACTTGTATTTGGCATTTTTGGTTGTACCTTTCGAGAAAATAGGATGCGAAAAATATGAGGATAGGTTGATAACATAGCTACTGACTATTTACTTACAAGCGCTTCTTCTTTCAAAACAGTTTCCACGAAACATCTGGAATATCATACTAATCGAACATTCATTCAAATCTCGAAGAAAACTAATAAAGAAATATAGTAATGATTTGTTTGTTTAACGGCATAACATCTTATGAGCCACACCCACCCCTGTGCAAATTAATTGAAAAAAAAGCGAATATTTTTATCCTAGAATCTTTCACATTTCCCCCTAATCACGTACGCGTCGTCGCTTGGCGTTGTTTTTCAATTCCGACCGCATTTTTCTTTACGTTTTCGACTGATGAATCCATTTTTTTTTTTGCCTTGATGATAACAGTGACACTTGACTGACTCCAAGAATATCTCTGATCTCTCTTTAGGGTTTGACAGTGTGTTTGTTTAGCATTGGATTAACGTCGATCGCAGAAAATCACCGTGGGACAACTAATCAACAATCTAGACAATATTGTCTGGGCGTAATACAAATATGATGCAATCACAGATGGTGCATTATTTTTCAAACAAATTTCATCATACACCCAGAAAATGCATTGATATTACTGCACACCGTTTCAAATGACTTTATCTGAGGAAAAATAAAAATCTATTACACACTTTCACACCAGTGGGTCTAACACTGACAGTATGGTGAAAGAAAGCAAACTAAATCAGTTGTTTAAATTAGTTTGTGCAAGGTTGTGTCATGGTTTTATAACTCAACTTATTTACATTAAAGATTCTTCGTGAAATAAATAACAACGCCAATTGGTAACCAATAATAAGCATGTATTGATAAAAATAAAACAGTAAAAAAACAAAGCATGCAATTAGACTGTGTACAAAATGGGGACGAAGAAGAATAAGTTCTCTCCTATTGACTGTAGTTTGGGTCGAAAGTCAACTGCTTGAATAAAGCTGTTTAGTGAGATAAATGTTCTTTGAAGGATTGTTAGAAAGAAAGTTTGTTTGAAAAGAATGATTAACACAGAGGTACAATTGCTGTGAAGTGTTGTGTGGAAATAAGTTTTGATTCAACAATGTTTAAAAAGATGTGCTTAGCAAAGTTTTCAAAATGAAGTGGTGTAAGGTTGTATTACGAAATAGTGTGTCTGTGTGTGCGTTTAAGTGTTTGAGCAGGATTTGGTATCAAACTGACTTGGATTCGAACGACAGCCGATATCTTACTAAAGAGCTGTAGAAAGTAGCTCGGTATAAAGGGAAAAGGTAGGCTCACAGGAGCACCGCGGGAAACTCAATCTTACATTAAATATATCTGATTGGTTAAAAATTAACCAATTGCAACACCCGTATTAAGTAGTCTAGGCAGGTTTGTGAAAAAGGTTTTCAAAGACAACTGCGATAGTTTAATTGCCCTATCGTAAAGTAGTTGCGATTTATTAGCTAGTCAAATAAAATGACATGTAGAAAAGCATGTATGTATGTGGATGTGAAACATAGCGACTGCTACAGTTGTATTGCAGAAATTCGATATCGTTCGCCGTTTTGGGAATTTTTTTTTCCTTTTTGCTATATGTATTTATATAATCGCCTCACTCAGTTGAACCTTATTTTCCTTGCGTTTCGTATGTGCTGTGAGGGTTAAATTCTCTAGGTACTTTTTCGTCATAAAGAGTCACTGAATATTCAATTTGTTCAAATATCTGGTATGTGGTCCTTTGCGCTTCGGTTACATAGATGTTGTCTCCACAATATTCGCAGACACCTTCTCTGAAACAACTGTTTATTTATGATCTTCCTAAAAAACCTTTCTCTTACCTCTAACTTTGCAATCACACTATCTTGAGTTAATCTTGGTCCTTATACAAAGTGAAAATTATTGTTAAAAGAAAGAAAAATATCATTCTTGTCACTGAAGGAAATAAGTGAAAAGTTTGACCGAAAAGTAGGTTTGTTGACTTGTCAAAACTGTTGGGTCGATTTTTATATAACACTAAATGAGGAACGTAATCACTACTCAGTAATCAATCAAGCTAGTCTGGGTAAAAACCAAAAAACAGGCAAAATAATAAAATATTTGAAGTTTTCTTTGACAATAAAAAAAGATATATATATATATATATATATATATATATATATAAAGGCAAGATGATTGTGTGTGTGTCTCTCTCTGTCTGTCTGCCTGTATGTTCTTTATACGCACACATAATTCTTATCTGGCTCTAACCAAACTTTACACAAATATTCTTTAGGTTTCCGGCCAGCTCATGGTTTACTTATTTTTTTCCGATTTATCCCCGATATCTGAAATCGATACCCCGATATCCGATCAGGTCTGATGAAAATCAGGATTTCAGCAATTTTATCATTGTTCTTGCTGCAGAATTTGCTCTAACTTGGTAAAACTATAGTTTTTAGTCTTAAGCATTAGTAGATCTTCTCAGACGACTCATTTTCCCCGATATCGGAAATCGATACCACCGATATTATATTGAATCTGATCAAAAACAGATATCCAGGCATCACTATGGCCCATTTTTTCCAAAATTACTCCCGATGGGTACGATAAGCTTTCATGAACTTACTTAGGTTAGTTTATCCTTGGATGATTTATTTGACTTCGATATTAGAAATCGATACCCCGATATTTTATCGGGTCTAATCAAAATCAGGTTTTCAGCCCATTTATTTTGGTTTTTACTTCAGGTTTTGCGCTAAGTAGGTATAACTGTAGTTCTTAGTCTCAGCCATGATAGCATTTACTATGAGGACTTATTTAGCCTTCAAAATTCAATTTAACGACGAAATTTATTTGATATCGATAACAGGAAATCAAAATTTGACTTACATCCATTCATTTTTCTTTTAGTCTACGGTTTCGCTTTAACTGGAAACAACTATTGCTTTTTAGCCTTTGTGCCAACGTCCAAAGAATCTGAGTTCCAGGAGCATGGATTAGCTTTAAAGCTTTCATTACACTCGAGCAACGCCGGACTATGCTGGTAGTACACACACACACACACACACACACACACACACACACACACACACACACACACATATATATATATATATATATTCCTGATTTGATTTACATCCATTCATTTTAGTAAGTTCTACGGCTTCGAGATCAACAATTCAACAAGCTACGTTTCATGTGCCAACGATTAAAGAGTGAGCTTCAGGACCATGGATTAGTTTTAAAGCTTTCATTACACCCGAGCAACGCCGGGCTATACTGCTCGTATATATATAGTCCCCCGACACATAGACTTAAAGAATGTGCGTTTTTACGGTCCTTATTTTCGTTAAAATGTACCTTTATTTAGAGTCAAGCATATTTCCCATTCTTCCAAGCTGATCTTACGGTCTGAGTTCTTGTCACATTCGCTCAAAAATGGTACAAGACATTTTTCCATGCCTGTCAATGAAGGAACGGTGAACTGCAATTCCTGAAAACGCATGTATCTAAAAAAAAAAAACAAAAAAAGGAGAAAAAGAGGCAGTTTTGTTATGTTTATCAATAAGGCAGCTCCAGGTGAATCCTTCTTACAAAACTTTAAATCAGACAAATAAAACTTTAAAATTCCAAATAGTGTCAGAATGTCCAACGAACATAAGTCATTGGTGCCTCTGCAACAGGTGTTTGCTCGGACAACCATTTTGGCAACTGGGTACCACCCATTCACAGTTAGATTAACCAAATTCAGACGACAATTCTACTCCTGCAGCTTCTTCTCTCGCACTTTCCGCCTGCGGAACTTGCTTCCATATTCTTGCTTTAAATGCAATGTCAATACTCATCTATTAACCACTTGACTCTAGTTCTTTCACTACCCCGTATACCCTTTCCTTTCCCTCCACCTTTGCAACTGTCATCAGACCTGTATTCCCATCCTTCTCTTGCTCCTTTCTAACTGGTTCGTCTTTCTCTTCACTCCCTTAATCTTTTTACTCTTATGTAGCCCCCTGCACATCAGTCGCATTACCGCCTTGCTCGGGGTGATACGATTAAAAATAAAAGTGATATTTAATTGTTAAACGCATGGATTCAGATGTTTTACTTCAATCTGAACAGACATATGCAGCAGAGATAAAAGCACTGATATTATAAAAGCGTTAGGATGAATGGCAAACTCCATACAGCCGAACAGTTTAAAGGAACCCAATGCTGAACAAAATTATTGTCATATTGGATTCTATTTAAAAACCAAAAACAAAACATGTATAACAGTATTTGTATTCAGTTTTCCTTCAGACGTCAAATAAACCAAATGATGTGGGATTTTCAGATAACCTCCAAGTTAGATGGGGAGATCCCAACTTCACCCGTTACCAGAGCTGATTCCCTTGTGTGTTCAAAGCCGAATCTAATATATGCACGTGGGAGAAAAAAAAGCCGTTGTGTAGGAGGATATAAAATCAGCCGCCCAAACGAAGGGCTTGTTTCAGACAAATTAACTGTTTATATGACATCTATTGTCGAAAGAGATATTTTTTATTAGGAAATGGTTAATTTTTGTTTTAACAATTAAAAACTTTTCCTGGCCTTTTTAAATGTTATTTTATTATTTAATAGTTTAATAATCCCACTTTAGTTTTTCACTATTTACCCATAACCGGTAAGATAACAGGTGCTACCAATCGATGAACCCGCTGCTGGATGTAGTTTATCGTCATACCCAAGAAAATCCAAGAGAGAAGTAAGACATCGAAAACGAGAAAAGCGTGGGACTGCGCGCACATTTTCCCTGGTAGATATCAGCGAAATAGTGGAGTTCGAGTTCCAGTTGAATTCCTTTCACTCCCATACGCATAGATAAAACTGGGAAATGTATTAATCCGTCTCTTCCCTCCAGCTATGGATTAAATAACAGAACAGATTAGGTTATATAGCCTTGGCTGGGAGCCAGTCTACCGCAGAAAGCAATGACAACCTTCTGCGGGATAATATTCTGCCCAGTCAGTCATGTCTCTTTCGAGACATTATCGCTCAAAGCGTGTATCACGTAAGGCACTTAACTGACTGACTGAATATATTAGTTGGAAACAGAATTAAAATTTATATTAGGCAGAAAGTGGGGGATCGGTTTATATTCTTATGAAGTAATAAACTGTTCCCTCACTTATACTTAATATAAAAATGTAATATAAGCTATCTCTTCTCTCTTCAGCTATGAGCTAAATAACAGGAAAGATTACGTTCTATAGCCTTGGCTAGCAACCAGTCTATCACAGAAAGCAATGGCAACCTTCTGCGGGATAATCTTCTGCCCAGTCAGTCATGTCTCGAAAGAGACATGATCGCCCAAAGCGTGTATCACTTAAGGCAATTAAATGACTGACTGAATATATTAGTTGGAAACAAAATTAATATTTATACTGGTCAGAAAGTGGGGGATCGGTTTATATTGTTATGACGTAAAAAATGACCCCCACTAATGCCTTAATATAATAATGTAATACAATCTATCTCTTCTCCCTCCAGCTATGTGTTAAATAACAGGACAGATTAGTTTCTATAGCCTTGACTGGCAGTCAGTCTACCGCAGAAAGCAATGACAACCTTCTGCGGGATAATATTCTGCCCAGTCAGTCGTATCTCTTTCGAGACATGATCGCCCTAAGCGCGTATCACGTAAGGCACCTAACTGACTGACTGAATATATTAGTTGGAAACAAAATTAATATTTATACTGGACAGAAAATGGGGGTTGGTTTATATTGTTATGAAGTAATAAACTGATCCCCCACTAATACCTATTATAATGATGTATAATACTATATAATGTAATATATTCAGATTAGGTTCCATAGCCTTGACTGGCAGCCAGTCTACCGCAGAAAGTAGTGGCATCATACTGCAGGAAAAACTTTTGCCCAGTCAGTCATGTCGCCCAAGCGTGTATCCTGTATAGGACTTAGCTGAATGAGTGAAGTGAAATGAATTCTAATGGTGGATCATTAGCTTGACACAACGATTACATTGCACAGTTACTATGTTTTGTAGTTAAACATGCGAAAGAATCTTAGTGTTAAACAATAACAAACCAAAAACTAAAAACCAAAGTGAAAGATATATTTAAAAAAACAGCAAAAAGGAGTTGATAATATTATTATGAAGAAAAACAAAAAATAATGACACATCAAACACAAGTCGACAACAGACAAGAGACAACAAAATGTGGACGCAATTGACCCTATTGAACATACTTGGTGCAAACGCGTATTTTTGCAAACAGTTGAAGAACAGAGTCGAAACAGATCGCACGAGTTTATCTACATGTTTGCGTTTTTTATAATTGCGTCAATTAGAAAAGCGATCAAAGATTTTCAAAAGAATATTGGCGTAATGGGAAATGAGAAACTGCTTTGAAACGAATTCCCAAACAATTCGCCTATAATTGTTTTATATTTGATAGCAATGTTTGGATACTATATTTCTATTCATCATTTACGCAGCTTTCTAGAAGACGAGGCAGTCAGACAGGCAGTCAGGACGACAAGCACAAAAATATCTCAATTCAATATATATATATATATATATATATATATATATATACATTACCGGCCATAATTTTTTAGTTACCCCAGTATTTTAACAAAATAATGTAGTTGATATTATCTTTTAGTTTTTATTGCCAAGTAAATAATTAAAAATGAAATTCGAATTTTTCTTTTGTTAATACTGCACAATAACATGCGCATCAAATGAATTTATGATTATTTAATAATTACTTGTATTGCAGTTTCATCAATGAAAGAATGAAGAAAATTTAGGGTGATTCGGACAAGTTCATCTTTGCTTCCATGCCTTATAAGATTTTGCAAAGTAATAATAACAAAAAAACATTCTATTTTCCTTCACAATTATACACTTGACAATAAATAATAAAAATAGTATGAAATATACAATTACTTTTAAAAATACTAGGGTGGCCTAACAATTATAGCCGGTAGTGCGCACACACACACACACACACACACACACACACACACACACACACACACACACACACACACACGTACACTACCGATCATATTTATTAGGCGAACCCACTTTTTATTAAAATAGAACAACTTTAGTGTTAAACATTATCACAATTAACATTTTATATATATATATATATATATATATATATATATATATATATATATATATATATATATATATGCACAGATGCACATATACAAAATACAAATCAACCATTCGACCGTGCATAAAATACTGTTGCCATATCTGGTCAGGCGACCCTGCTGTTTGTCTTAGTGTTACCGACAAGCTCTCAAGAATATGTAACGTGATCTGTCCCGACCTGACAGCTCGACTCCAGCCATTTTCTCATTTAAAAGATGTATTCTAGTTTTTTATTCGAAAATGTAATGCTGGTAATAATTTTCATCCTTCAAAAATGTATTATTTTTTTTAATCATATCACCCCAAGCAAGGCAGTCCACTGCTACTTTAGCGCAGGGGGTTACATAAAGCGATTGGGTATAGGAAATGTCAGAGGGAGGGTGATAGACGAGTTAGGAGTTACGTAGGGAGAGCATTGGAGGAAATGGGTGCGAGTTAGTGTGTTAGGAGGTGTCTATTGACCTTACATTTAAACTTCTGGAGATTGTAGCTGTCAGGAAAGCAAGTATGTGGAATGGAATTCCACAGGCGGGAAGTGCGATAAAAGAAGCCGTTGTAGTAGAAATTGCGGTTACATTTTTTCGGTTTCACTGTAAAAGGGTGGGACCTACTTGCTAATCTAGCATCTCATGTAAATTCGTACCTAGGGGGTATCAGTGATCTAAGTTTATCGGAGCAGAAGCCGTGAAAGTATTTATAGAAGAGGCACATGGAAGCCACGTCACGCCGGTGAGAGAGTGACTGCAGCCGGTCAGCCAAGTCGGTATCAATCACATTACAGATTCTCCGTTGTATTTTCTCAAGAACCCCGAGAGAATAGAAGGGGCACCCGACCAGATGTGGCAGCAGTATTCAATACACGGGCGGACGGTAGATTTATATATGTGCAGGATAGATTGTCGGAAAGAATTTCCGGGCCCTGCACAGAGAGCCGACTTTCATAGCAGCGGATTTAGCAATGGATTCGACGTAGTCATTCTACTTGAGGTCCGCTGAGAGTGTCAGGCCAAGCAGGCGTAGTGATTTACTCTCTGGGAGGCAAGCCTGTTCCATGCTAATGTGGGGTGGTGCGATTGTCTCTGGTGGTTAATTGACAGCAGCTTCGTTTTGGAAGAATTGAATTTTACGAGCCATTTCTTACCCCAATCTACCACGGATTGGAGGTCCTTTTCAAGCTCGGCACCGAGTTTCGCCATGTCACCAACACCAGATTTTTGATCGAGACGAGTTATGGCAATAATTTTTTTTTTCTTCCAAAATCTATGTAAATTTAAAATGTAAATTTTAAAAAAAATCTATTTTTATAATTTCATGATGTTTTCACCGCACTTTATTTGTCCATAGCTGGGACCCTAACAGGTGCTACCACCCGGGACAGGGTAGACCTGGGAACAACAGCAATTAAGAGAAGGTTCTATGATCCTCACAACCTTCCAATGAGAGGTTTTGCTGCCGGATGCAGTTTATTATCATACCCAGGACCTCAAGACAGAACTGTAATAGAATTGTGGTCACTTAAAGGAACAGTGCTGTTTCAGTTCAGCCTATTTCGAAGTTTCGTGAAGTTATTTTGTCATCACTTTTTGGGAGTTTTTTCTGCTGATAACTACATAAGATAATTATACCCCTATACTGAATATGTTAAGATTGTTTACCAGCATGTATATATATATATATATATATATATGTGTATATATATATATATATATATATATATATATATATATATATATATATATATTAGTCATCCACATACAAACCTGTTTCGCTGTATCACAGCTCATCAGTGTGGCTAGACACATCCACTTGCTTCTGGCCGGGATCGAAACTCGACTGATGTGGTGTCAGTCAGAGTCGCTACTCCCTAAGCTATAGGCGCATGGAATCAGAGAAAGGAAATTTTAACGTGTTGTATATAAGCAGTGTATACACACGCCAGTTACTGAAAGAACTCAATTAATTTCTGAAGGGTCACGCAAACAGCAGAAGTGGAAACTGTTATATATATATATATATATATATATATATATATATATATATATATATATATATATATATATTAACAATCTTGACATATTAAAACAGTGTCTGTCTAACTTAATAATTTAAATATAAAGTGTTACGCTTTCGCAGGTGTCGGGTGACAGAAGACAAACCATTTTAATCAACTTGAAGCTGAAAATTAGTCCAGACATACCTATTGGGATAATGAAAAATCTGAGATGATAGACATAATAATATGCAAGAGTTTATGTACAACTTCATCTTCTGAATAAAAGGTGCTTCAGCAGTTCGTTGTGGTTAAATATTGGCTAGTTTTTGTGCACTAAATTATTGGCTTAAATTTATGCAGAAACATAAATAAGGGCTGTGGTTTTGTGGGGAAATTGATTCAACGAAAGATGACGAAACAGATGGGAACTTATAGAAACAGTGTTCAAACAAATGAAAAATTGAAACGTTTGCTGGTACTGAACCACAAAACTGATAAAGTAATATGAAAAACAGATTGTGAGTATTTCGTTAATCAATCTATACTTGACAGTCACAGAAAAGAGAACTTGATGAAATCATAACAGTCGGATTTCATTCGGTCAAATACGCAGAGTATCGTAAAGACAAATCGGGGTGCTGAGTTCGAATTCCAGTTAAATTCATGGCCTTCACTTATGCACAAATAAACCTTGGGAAAGGTATTAATCCGTATATTCCCTCCAGTTATGGGTTAAATAACAGGAGATATTGTCTTCTATAGCCTTGGCCATCAACCAATCTACCGCAGAAAGCAATGGCAACCTACTGCGGGATAATCTTCTGCCTCCTCAGTCATATCTCTTTCGAGACATGATCACCCAACACTAATCCCAATATATTGTAACAGAAGTTTGAAATTGTTAAAATAACATCATGTATGAAATGCTGAGAAGTTCCAAAATGTACATTTTAGTCATAGGATAAATACATTTATATTCCAACTAGCAGTATAGCCCGGCGTTGCTTGGGTGTAATGAAAGCTTTAAAACTAATCCATGGTCCCGGAGCTCAGACTCTTTGGATACTAAAAAAAAAAGAAAGACTAAAAAGTAAAAGTTGTTTCCAGTTAAAGCGAAACTGTAGATTGAAAGAAAAAAATGAATGGATATAAGTCAAATTTTGATTTCCTGGTATCGATATCAGATAAGTTTTTTTCTACGTAAATTGAATTTTGAAGGCTAAATATATGCTCTGAGTAAATGGTATCATGGCTGAGACTAAGAACTACAATTATACCTACTCAAACTCAAAGCAAAAACTAAAATAAAAGAGCTGAAAAAAATACAGATATACAGGCAAATAATCAGACACACACACAAACATATTGCCTTATATATATATATATTATCGATTTTCTGCACTATTGTAAAAACTGCAACATTGAAACTTCTAAATATCTTTTCTTATGTCTTTGTCTATGAGTGTATCAAATTTGATTAAAATCGGACCACTCATTCTCTAACCCGACTTTTTCGATTATCGATTTTCGATATTTATCGGGGGTACCTCGACACAAAACCTAGCTAAGAACACTCGCAGACACTTATAGTACAATTGTGTAAATTTTCAAGAAAATCGCTTCAGTCGTTTCGGAGTCTATAGTTAACGGATACACACACAGAGATACAAAGTTCCATTTATAAATTAGTTTAGATGCGATAGTTTATGTAAAAAAAAATCAGTGGAAGAAAGAAACATTGAAAGATGCATTCTAAAGACGGTAAAATTTAATAAACAATTCTTTGCAAAAAAAAGGCGATTGTAGAATAATATTGGTTAAAGTTAATGAAAACTTAAACAGCGAAAACTATATTAATTTACTCCTGTGAATCGAGATTTTTAGCATGACGTTACTGTTTGTCACACATTACGTGCAACAAAAAAATCTTCTTGCAGACAATATTTATTTTTTGGAAGACTCACCAACACAATGTCTTCCTCTCAATGAAACTGAACCATTGTGGAAGAATTAAAGAAAGAAGGATCGCAGCAATACGAAATGTATTCTACAAGATATTTAGAAATACTGTTAAGATTTGTCTATATTTCTCAGATGAGGTTGTATTTGTACTATTTACATTATTTGGACTATTGTCCTCATCTTTGTTGCCGTTTATCCGACGTTAAATAAAAGGTCATGCTATTTGTCTATATTTCTGAGATGAGGTAGTATTTACAGTATTTACATTATTCGGACTATTGTCTTCATCTTTGTTGCCATTTGTCCGACGTTTAATAATAGATCATACTATTTGTCTATATTTCTGAAATGAGGAAGTATTTACAGTATTTACATTATTCGGGCTATTGAACTCATCTTTGTTGCCTTTTGTAAGACGTTTAATAATAGATCATTCTATTTGTCTATATTTATGAAATGAGGAAGTATTTACAGTATTTACATTATTCGGACTATTGTCCTCATCGTTGTTGCCATTTGTCCGACATTTAATAATAGATCATACTATTTGTTTATATTTTTGAAATGAGATAGTATTTACAGTATTTACATTATTCGGGCTATTGAACTCATCTTTGTTGCCTTTTGTAAGACGTTTAATAATAGATCATTCTATTTGTCTATATTTATGAAATGAGGAAGTATTTACAGTATTTACATTATTCGGACTACTGTCCTCATATTTGTTGTCATTTGTACGACGTTTAATAATAGATCATTCTATTTGTCTATATTTCTGAGATGAGGTAATTACAGAATTTACCTTATTAGGTCTATTGTCCTCATCTTTGTTGCCATTTGTAAGACATTTCGGCCTTCTTCAGATGCTAGAAGTTCGAACCGAAACACTGAGATATATCATTCTCATTCCTTGTGTGAAGTTTTGGGTAGTCATGAGTTATCTTCCTTTAGTTACTCTCTGCTCTAGCCTGGTATTTTACTCACAGCTCTTTGGGTCAATTCACTGAAACTAACCAAAGTTGTGAGTTCAATACTTCCTAGCAGAAGAAGGCCGGAGTGTACAACGGCTAAAACTTCGTACAAATGACAAGAAAGATTAGGACAATATTCCGAATAATGTAAATAGTGACTGTTAAGTTAAATAGAAAAATTCGCTACGAGATAATCTGTTCCTTGTTAAATTTAATGTCATAACTTATTGAGAAAGTTATTCGAGTTAGTGACGGCAATACTGATAACTGTATACATATTTTAACATTTTCTGTAATAATGAAGATTATGTTTTTCCAAAACGATGAATAAAAAATCCTTTCTAATTCAAAAGAGATTTTAAAGTTGAAATGTCCTGTTAGTGGCTCAGTATTTTTAAACTGGCTTTTTTCAAGATAGTCAGTTAAGTGCCATACGTGATACACGCTTGGGCGATCATGTTTCGAAAGAGATATGACTGACTGGGCAGATGATTATCCCGCAGTAGGTTGCCATTGCTTTCTGCGGTAGACTGGTTGCCAGCAAAGGCTATAGAACCCAATATGAGCCTGGACAGATAAGAGATAGATTATATTACATTATTATATTAAGTATTATTGGGGGATCAGTTTATTACTTCTTAACAATAGAAAACTGATCCCCCACTTTATGCCCAGTACAAATTTTAATTATATTTCCAACTGTTATATTCAGTCAGTCAGTTAAGTGCCATACATGATACACGCTTGGGCGATTATGTATCGTAAGAGACATGACTGACTGGGCAGATGATTATCCCGCAGTAGTTTGCCATTATCCCTTATCGTTCTTAACATTTTTTTCTCTTGGTATCTTTGCCAACTCACGCTCCGCCACCCACTTATCCAAGCCCATATCTTAAGATAGACACTATCATTTTACGGTCAGTAAGTTAAGTGCCATACGTGATACACGCTTGGGCGATCATGTCTCGAAAGGAACATGACTGACTGGGCAGAAGATTATCCTGCAGTAAGTTGCATTTGTTTTCCCAGTAGACTGGTTACCAGCCAAGGCTATAGAACTCATTCTGTCTTGTTATTTGACCCATAACCGGAAAGAAAAGACAGATTAATATTTGTCCCAAGGTATTTGCTCGTAAGTGAATGCAAGAAATTCAACTGGAATTCGAACTCGGCTTCCCGATTCCTTAATCTGAGCCGATATCCACTGCACCACAACCCACAACTATGCTTAAAATATGTTATTATCCACCATACAGATTTAACAAACTTTCCGTAACTTGTTTTCAGGAATTTAAGAAAAGTAAAATGTATTGAGAAAAGCATACTGCTAATTACACGAACTAATGGCAATTGGCATAGCGAAAAAAGCCTTCCAGAAGGTGAGTCAAGTATTAAGAAACAGTACAATTTCACTAGAAACAAACAAGAGGGTACTGGATTGCTATGTGATGTTGGTTCTTCAATATGGCAGTGAATGTTGGACACTATCTTCGAAGATGAAGGAAAAACTTAATTCAGCTGAAATGTGGTTCTACAGAAGGATGCTGCGGATATATATGGACCGAGCATGTGAGCAATGACGAGGTTTTGGAAAGGATGGAGACGAAAAGGAAATTAATATTGAGCATCAGGAAGAGACAACTAAAGTTCCTAGGACATGCAATGAGGAAAGAGGGCTTGGAGAACCTGTTACTAACAGGCCAGATATAGGGGAAAAGAGACAGGGGAAATCAGCGGAAAACATATTTGAAGAACCCGATAAAATGGATGACGGAACGAGGGTTGTGTGGATGCAACAGGAGAAAGCGTGCTAAGAGCCACCAGGAATAAGGAGATGTCGAAAGCCATGATCGCCTACGTCCTGAAAGGATATGGCACAACATAAAAGAGGAAGAAGAATGGCAAAATTAACGAAACTAATCAATTTATTGAGTAGGAGCAAACATTTTGCCCGCCATTTTGTATGGTTCTAAGTTTTTGCGTGAGACAAGTTCTTTTTTAGTCTCCTCATATTTGGGTGGTTATTTTTGTTTCCTGTTTATATGCATACTTGGAAGATGAACGCGACAGTGAGTCGATTACCAAGCTCTATTATCCGCAATTGGAGTAGATAGATTAAACTATCGCCCGGTTCACACTCCACCCACGTCTATTGTACAGGTGTAGAGGCTCATCCCTTGTTCCCTGTTTAGGATGTGGTTTCCAGTTTTCTCTTTTCCAAATCTTTTCGCTCTCACGTAGCCCCCTGCACATCAGTGTCGTTACCGCCTTGCTCGGGGTGATATGATTAAAAAAAAAATGTAAGCGAACGTCGCCATATTGAGGAAAGCGAAAATGCTGGCGAAAGTGGTATGCAAATCACTTCATATAATAAACTGCCGATATTGGCTAAAGAAGAAATCTTTTTCTTTTAATAACGTACCGTTACATTAGTTAACAATATGGAAGAGTACAAACTGCTTAAAAGCATTACGAGTAATGTATTATCAAAATTGTCAGTATTGATGCATTTTGATCGAATTAAAGATTATGGCTGATATTCATCTTACATATAAAATATAATTCGTATTAATTTTCTAGATTTCCAAAGTAACTTAAAGACCTGCGGATGTTCTAATTTCCCTTAAATTTTAAGCTGTGATCTAAATGCTTATGTACTTTTCTTTATTAATGTCATTGAAATTTTATTTTATTTGAATAACTGATTGATTTAATAAGAAGGAACATTAAAAGCCAATCATTATGAATATTGTCAAAAAATAGATTAGATGTTTAAATCATATAAACGCATGCAAGGCAATGCTACCACTAAGACGCAAGATGATTGTGAAAAAATACAAGAAAAAAAAGTTGTTAAGAAATTTATCTTCCGACCACTTAAATTAATTTTGCGCCTAGTCAAATTAAACTTCCGACCATTCAAATTAATCTTCCTCCCAGTCAAATTAATCTTCTGCTTACTCAAATTAATCTTCCAACCACTCAAATTAATTTTTCACACAATCAAATTAATCTTCCGGCCACTTAAATTAATCTTCTACTCAGTTAAATTAATTTTCCAACCGTCCGAATTTAAATTCCGACCACTGAAAATAATCTTCCGACAGTCAAATTAAGTAATTTTCTGCCCACTCACATAAATGTTCCAACCACTCAAATTAATCTTCTGCCCATTCAAATTAATCTTCTGACCACTTAAGTTAATCTTCCAACCACTCAAATTAATCTTCAACCCAGTCAAATCTAACTGTCGGAAGTTAATCTTCCACCCAGTCAAATTAATCTTCCGCCCACTTAAATTGATGTTCCGCCCAGTCAAATTAAACTTCCGGCCACTCAGATTAATAATCCAACCACTCAAATTAATCCGCCACCAATTCAAATTAATAAAAAATAATACGGTCATTCTAAATTTCTTATAAAAACGATAAGAAATTTACATATCATGGGAAACACCAACTGGGAAATCCTGACCCGCGAGGCACCCAATGTAGTTCCGTACGACATGGTTATATCAAGCGAAACTCCTGTGCATCATCATCAACTGAACCTTCGACATATCGCAGTCTGTGCTCCACTTTCGACACCCACTCAGGTGTTTCCTGTACCATCTGTTTAAATGTTGACGCATAGTACCTTTTTATATAAGCCTTCACAGGTGAGCACAATAGCTAAATGGGGTTGAGTCCGCAACTAGTGGGGCCCAGCGTAGTTTAACAAACCCTTCAATATGGACAGCATGTACTGTGTTTATAATAACATTAATATGCGTTGTGGTACAGTGGATATCGACACGGAACGACAAACCGGGGATCCAAGTTCGAATTCCAATTGAATCCATTGCATTCACTTACGCACAAATACCACTGGGAAAGGTATTAATCCGTCTCTTCCCTCCAGTTGTGGCTTAAATAGCAGGAGAGATTGGGTTCTATAGCCTTGGTCGGCAACCAGTCTACCGCAGAAAGCTATGGCAACCTACTGCGGGATAATCTTCTGCCCAGTCAGTCATGTCTCTTTCTAGACATGATCGCCCAAGCGTATATCACGTATGGCACTTAACTGAATGAATATAGTCATTGTTACTTGATATACGCTTTGGGCGATCATGTTTCGAAAGAGACATGACTGACATCACATCGACATTCCAACTAATAATTGGGTTCTTATTGCAGTTTGGTAATTTTGATTAATGTATGGATAAAGCAGTATTTTGTTGTATTTACTGTTGTTTAAAGACAACAAGTGATTGTTAAATCTTATTGTTCAAACTAATATTGGTAAACTGTTCCTAAACTTAGTTAAAAAATATTTCTACTATTCACATATACTTAAAAAAAAACCTTTAACAAAAGCAATGTAAATCCAGTAATAGTTACGTTAAAAACATAGATAAATACATTTTCCAATGATAAACATAGATAAATATATTTCTCTTTGATATCAAATAACTATTTCGCCCGCATGAACAATGTCCGTCACCCAAAGAGTAGCAAAAATGACAGTTATAAAATTAATTGCAACTATAAAAAAAAAAAAATCTGCCCAATGAATGGCCAATGTATATCCGAAAGTAGTGTTTATAGACCTCGAATTCATTCGGATTATAATGACGTTAAATTTTACTTCGGAAGAACTTCTAACAGCTTGAAGATAAGATTTATCAAGTTGCAGGTAGAATCATACGCCCCCATGGAGATGTAGAAATCAGGCTTGTTGTATCTAGTCCATAGGCATTCATCGTAAAATAAAATAGATGTTTGGGGGCCTGTTGCATGATGTTGATGTCTTGGTCGCAGATCGAAATAAACAAGTTAAAGTAACACATTATTTGCATTAACTTTCTGAACACTAAAACTCTACCGATTTATAGAGCAAATTACAATAAAAACCTGTTTTCCAAACTACTTTTATCGATAAAACTACTGAAAAAATAACAATCGTGGCGCTGAACATTATCACGTCTCAACAATATACTGCTTTGCTCCTCGCACTTCCCGCATGTGGAATTCCCTACCGCACGCTTGCTTCCTCGACGGCTACAACCTCCAGGAGTTTAAATGTAAGGTCAATAGACACCTTCTAACACACTCACACCCACTCTCTCCAACTCTCTCCCTATGTACATCCTAAGTCGTCTACCACCCTCCTTCTGACATTTCCCATACCCAATCGCTCTATGGAACCCCCTGCGCTATAGTGGCAGTAGAATGCCTTGCTTGGGGTGGCACGATTAAAAAAAAGTTTTGCAACACCATAAAAAAACCGAGTTATCGAAAACAAAACAACTATTTTTGCTTTAGCATTTTAAAATAATAATTTAAACAATTTCAAAGTAAAAAAATATATATCTTATGATGCATTTTAAATTTCGAATTTAAATTCTATACTTTATGTGCCTTCCTCTTTTTTTAAGAACAAGTTTTTTTCGCTTTGGCATGGACTCAATTGGCAATTTTAAAAAGTTAGATCTAATAGAAGTCCAATATCTCAGTAGGACAGATTCAAGTTCAATTTCTTTTGTTGTAGCAGCTTCGTGCACCTTTGCTTCCAGAATGGACCATACATTTTCTCTGGGATTGATATCAAGTGAATTACCCGGCCCGTTTTGCAGAACTCTGAAGTTATTTCCCTCGAACCACTTCGTCACAGCTTTTGCTTTATGGCGAGGTGCACCATCATGTTGAAACTCCGCATCTAGATCAGGGTAGTGCTCTATAAAAAATTGGGGTAGTCTGTTTTTGATAGTGTCCTTATATAATTCCTTGTTCATTGACGTACCTTTGGGTACAATCAGTAATTCTCCAACACCATGAAAAGTGAAGCATCCACAAATATGAATGAGGTCCGAATGCATGACTGTGGCTACCACACAATCAGGGTGGAATCATTCACCGACTCGTCTTCTGACACGAATCGGTCCATTGTTAGCAAAGCAGCTAAAAGGTGATTCATCAGAGAAAATCACCTTTTTCCAGTCATCTACAGTCCAACTTTTATGAATTCGACAGAGCTTTACTCAACCTATTATATTTTTTCGTGTCAAAAGTGACTTTCTTGAAGGCCTTTGTGACATCAATTCTTTCTTCAAGAAACGCCGCCATACTGTGTGATCTAATGCTTCCACACAACTGCTGGACCATTCTTTCAGTAACTGCAGACTACTGGACTGTCGATCAGACAAACGAAGTCGCACCAGTCGTCACTCATTTCGCTCTGTAGACACTTACTTCGAACCCCAACTTCGATTTTTCCAGTTTTCTTCCACTTCTGAACCATTCTTGTTATCGTTGATGCATGAACCTGCTCCTGTTTGGCAATCTGACAACAGCTACGACCGGCTTAGTGTAAAGCAACGATTGCAGATCGTTTGGATTCGGAACAATGAACTTTTGCCATTTGGATCACAATTAGATGTACAGAATGAATAGTGTGGTTTTAAAAAGAGAATTACTGTCCAATCTCTTCTCTACGCTTCGCGTTTCACTTCACTCTGTCTGCCGAATATGCGGTTGAAAAAAGAAAATACGGTCCAAACTCTACGCTCTTTGTTTTTTCTTTTCCCCAGAAAAAATATTCCTTCTCAGTTCATAGAATCGAAAACTCGTCCGTGCATATCACTTGAAATTTGCATAAGCGAATTGAAAACATCCCATTTATTGATTATTCATGGTTTCACTCAATTTCGGTATTCAAAAATATATGAAAATATACTCTATTTTCTAGTTGTATTTCTAAAAAAATTTCAGATCTGCGCTTTTTAAATAATTTCTATATTTGTGTATGTGATTTCATTATTTGATAAAAAATGACAAAGGTTTTAGTTTTATTCTATGTAGTAACCAATCTGCAATTCACCTCCGGGCAAATGTTTGACATTTCTATTTCTGTCACGGTTCTATTATCTTTCGACCATGCATTTTCTCACTTCTTCCTTTTTGTTAAGCCGAGACGTCGCGTGACTCACGTGTATCTATCTATATTTTACCTCCTACCTAAACTTGGGTCTTTTTCTCTCTAAGCGGTTATCATCGGATCACTCCTCTTAGCTCTTTATTTCTTTCCTGTTTTCTTCATTGATTTTTACTTCTCCTGTGTTATATATCCGTCATCCACATACAAGCCTGTTTCAGAGCTCATCAATGCGGCTAGACATCCACTTGCTTCTGGCCGGAATTGAAACTCGACCGATTTGGTGTCAGTCGGAGCCGATAACCCCCTAAGCCATAGGCCCATAGAATCAGAGAAGGGAAATTTTTAGCGTGTTATATATAAGCATGTATAAACAGGCCAGTCACCGAAAGAAATCAATTCATTACTGAGGAGTAAAGCGTAAATCGCAGAAATGGTAACTGTTTTGTTTTTAATTCTCCTCTCTAAAGAGCTCAATCATAATGAAAAGCTAAAATATTCGTTATCCACATACAAGCCTGTTTCGCAGTATCAAAGCTCAGCAGTGCGGCTAGACATCCACTTGCTTCTGGATCGAAGCTCGATATATATATATATATATATATATATATATATATATATATATATATATATATATATATGATAAAATAAATTTTCAATATTTAAAATTGTTGAATGAATATTTCAACAAGAAATCCCTAAGAGAGATTTCACGAATCGGTCAGTCAGTCAGTTAGTTAAGTGCCATACGTGATATACGCTTGGGCGATCATGTCTAGAAAGAGACATGACTGACTGGGAAGAAGATTATCCCGCAATAGGTTGCCATTGCTTTCTGCGGTAGACTGGTTGCCGACCAAGGCTAGAGAACCCAATCTGTCCTGCTATTTAACCCATAACTGGAAGGAATAGACGGATTAATACCTTTCCCTAAGGGTGGGTATTTGCGCGTAAGTGAATGCAATGAATTCGGCTGGAATTCGAAATCGGCTCCTCTGATTTCTCGTTCCGAGCCGATATCCAATGCACCACAACGCACAAATGAGAATACAAATAAAAATAAAAATAAAAAAGAGAAATAAAAAAATAAATAAAAAAAAAATGACGGTTAAAATTTGAGAAATTTACATCACAAAAAATTTCGAGAATAAATGATCTAATTTTAGATTTGAACTATTAGATGGAGATGTAAGTGAAGGAATGGAAAATTTGGCTTGTCTGGCTTTACAAAGGAAAGAGGTTAAAGAAATAGGAAGTGGTGTAAAATTGAGAATTGGGTTAAACAAAACATAAAGGAAATGGAAGCAGGGAGGTAAGAAAAATAAATATATTATTTTATATAAAAATAAATATATTATTTTATATTAGCTCTCTAATTTTAATTATATTGAGCTCTCCTCCTGTATCATTTTTTTAATATTAAAATTTAATATTAATTAGGATCAGGTTTTTGGGATTTACCTTCCTACTTTTCCATTTGGATTAAAGTATTTTAATATATATATATATATATATATATATATATATATATATATATATATATATATATTGTCATCCGCAGACAGATCTGTTTCGCCGTATCACAGCTCATGAATACGGTTAGACTACGATTGCTTTTTTATTCATAAATTATAACATGGATATGTTACAATATCACTACAAAAGTAGCCATTTTGTTTCAACACTTGACAAGACACAAAAGTGTCGAAACAAAATGGCTACTTTTGTAGTAATATTGTAACATATCCATGTTATAATTTATGAATAAATCATATTATTAGCTATACCTTTTGTATTGAGCACTTTTTTTAATAATAATGTTTCTTTGGACAAGGAATATTATTCCAACAATACTTGAATATATATATATATATATATATATATATATATATCAACTGATGATTGCAGACTGCATGGAACTTTGAGTTGTTCCACCGACGTAGGATAAAATGCATATTCATAAATTTGATTAGGGAACAAGTAGCAAAGGACGACTAATTACACATAATAAAAAGTGCTCCATCCCACACAAGGTGGTGGAGCTGAATATATCAAAAATTTGGTTGTGCCAAAGGATTTTATCTATAAATGTAACAGGAGAGTTTAACTTTTTTTAATCATGAAAAGCAAATATAAAATGTAAAGCAAATATTCAAAGAAAGTCATCATGAAACCAAAAAAATAAAGTGTAATATATTAAAAATATGCATTTACTATCTTTCATGCAAAATTTTCTTTCTTCTTTTTTTTTTTTTTGTAATCCGATTCATGTTCCCTTATTTAAGAAACCAAAACCTCATTAGTTTAATGCAGGAGATCAGCTTGTGTGACATTGCATACCTAAAATCATTTCTTTAACATTGTAGAATAAGGGTGTTCGTCTAGATCTGTCGTCGCGTCCATATATGTATCGCGCTCATATTTGACAATAAATACAAAATTACAATCAAGAAATAAGTATTTGCCAACAGATTACAATACATGTTTGTATTCATGAGGTATTGTTTGTGTCATTCGTTTTTCTGACTACCCAGCTCTGTTTGTCTTTCGTGTCTGTACTTTTGGAGCGTGGACAAACGTGCATGGCGTAATATCTGACAAAATTTCAAAAAGGAACCTCGAAGGAGAGTGTCTGCTCAGTCATATGCGCCAAGATCTTTCCTAATTGTTCGCCATGATACACCATGATTACTACAAGGGTTCACGATATATTCAAATTGATAGAAAATATGGCAAACTAATATCGAAAGCTGAATTATGCTAAGACTTTGTTTTGATTTACCAGCGGAATAATCGATCATATGTTTCTTTCTTTCTTTCTTTCTTTCTTTCTTTCTTTTCTTCTTTCTTTCATTTCTTCTTTCTTTCTTTTCTTCTTTCTGGTTTGTTTTTTCTATCTTTCTTCTTTTTCTTTCTTTCTTTCTTCACTTCTTTTTTCCTTGTTTTTCTTTTTCTTTCTTCTTTCTTTCTTTCTTTTGTGTTTTTCTTTATTTTCTTTTTTCATTCGTTTCTTCTTATTTTTTCTTTCTTTCTTTGGGTTGTTTTTCTTTCCTTCCTTCTTTATTATCTTTCTTTACTTCTTTTTTCTTTCTTTCTTTCTTTCTTTCTTTCTTTCTTTTCTTTCTTTTTATCTTCTTTCTTTCTTGCTTTCTTTCTTTGTTTCTTTTCTTTCTTTATTTCTTTTTATTTTTCTTCTTTCTTTCTTTTCTTCTTTTTATTATCCTTCTTTCTTTCTTTCTTTCTTTCTTTCTTTCTTTCTTTCTTTCTTTCTTTAACACTTCTTTGCACCCAGCTTTGTCTCTCATTATAACCCACAGCACACTAGTGACGATCTTACCTTGCTTGGGGTGAAATGATAAACATAATCTTAGCTAACCGAACCGCAAATATATCACAGCAAGTGAAGGGATATGTCACACACCACAAAGGTTTAACCAAAATGCAGTCGACTGATGAAAGTAATTTCCCTGAACAATGGAAAAATGGTAATATTACGCGTGTGGTGTGATCATTCAGATATGGAACAGGCTCCCAGAGATTAAAACACTATGCCTGCTTGACCTCACACACTCAACGGACCTCAAGTGGAATGACTATATCGAATCCATTGCTAAATCCGCTGCTATGAAAGTCGGTTCTCTGTGCAGGGCCCGGAAGTTCTTTCCGTCTGAATCTATCCTGCACATCTATAAATCTACCATCCGCCCGTGTATTGAATACTGCTGCCACATCTGGTCGGGTGCCCCTGCTATTCTCTCGGGGTTCTTGAGAAAATACAACGGAGAATCTGTAATGTGATCGATACCGACTTGGCTGACCGGCTGCAGTCACTCTCTCACCGGCGTGACGTGGCTTCCCTGTGCCTCTTCTATAAATACTTTCACGTCTTCTGCTCCGATAAACTTAGATCACTGATGCCCCCTAGGTACGAATTTACACGAGATGCTAGATTAGCAAGTAGGTCCCACCCTTTTACAGTGAAACCGAAAAAATGTAACCGCAATTTCTACTACAACAGCTTCTTTTATCGCACTTCCCGCCTGTGGAATTCCATTCCACATACTTGCTTTCCCGACAGCTACAATCTTCAGAAGTTTAAATGTAAGGTCAATAGACACCTCCTAACACACTAACACCCATTCTCTCAAACTCTCTTCCTATGTACCTCCTTAGTCGTCTATCACCCTCCTTCTGACATTTCCTATATCTAATCACTCTCTTACCATCTTCCCCTATGTAACCCATTGCGCTATAGTGGCAGTGGAATGCTTTGCTTGGGGTGAAATCATTTTTTAAAAAATTATTATGCTTTTCGCGTGATCATTCACGCATTATTTACTTAACATATGTCATATATCAGTTAACATATGTCAGTTCAATGTTTTGTCGAAAAACGTGCTGCTCTTTTACAGAAGAGCAAAGGCCACGTACAACAAATTTACAAATAAAAATGATTTGTAACACTGTTGATCGGTTCTACCTGACAAACAGTTTTCAGAAAACCTTGTCACATATGTTTTATTAGGTTTTTAGATCGCTTCAAATCACTTTGAAGCAAAACTTTCTCTAGCAAAAAAAAAGCAGCTTCATTTATTCGTGGCAAACATTTTCTCGGCCTAATATGCAGAATGGTCCTCAAAGGTGCCGAAGACTTGGTTGATTAGTGGCAACACATCATTTTAAACAATAGTAAATATATCATTGATTAAAATATATTTGTATTTTACTATTGAGGAATTAATTTAATCAAAACAAACGGAAATTACTTATGTCATAACATTATAATTTTGTGTTTATTAAATGGAATAGTGTTCTTTAATACGAAAAGTCCAACTATAAATTTCTAGACGTGAAGCGTCTTGAATTGTCAGATAAGTCGCATTAGCTAATTTTAACTTCATTTGTATATCGGATGTGCGTTGTGGTGCAGTGGATATTGGCTCGGAACGGCAAATCGGGAAGCCGTGTTCGAATTCCAGTTGAAATCCTTGCATTCACTTACGTACAAATACACTTTGGAAAGGTATTAATCCATCCCTTTCCTCTAGTTAAGGGTTAAATAATAAAACAGATTGGATTATATAGCCTTAGCTGGCAAATAGTCTACCGCAGAAAGCAATTGCAACCTACTGTGGGACAATCTTCTGTCCAGTCAGTCATGTCCCTTTCGAGACATGATCGCCAAAAGCGTGTATCACGTATGGCACGTAACTGGCTGTATATGGAAAATATTGCGCATTCATTAAGATGATAATTTTCGACGCCTCGACATGGTGTGATAGTTAGCAATCTTGGCTATCTAGATGTAGCCCGTAATTGCCCTGCTTAGGATACTTATGTAAAACGTAATTGCTTTGTTTAAGATTGCTTTGTAATATCGCATATGAAAGAAAAAATGTAATCTTAATTTTAATACGACGGAGCGAAAGAAATTAGTAGTAGTGGTAATGTTGATTTTGCAGTTTATTGTCAATCGCGATATGAGTCGAGTTAAGAATACTTATTACAAACTTGTAAAATCTGAAAAAATAAAAACTAGCTGGAAATCGAAGAGAATAGAAAGGGAAAATATATTTTTGCATTGTTTATTCAAAAGTTGATCAGAAGCCCGATGCTTTTTTCGGCCTGTGGAATTGAAAAATAGCGCTAATAAAAAGAAGATTGTTAAGAATTTTTGATGAGGTTAAAAAGGTTAAAGCGTTACTTATAGAAATAAAAACGAATTATAAATCTCACTGGAATTAAAATTTCTAAACTAAAAGCTAGATTTACTGACGTAATCAGTTGAATCAAGAGAAACAAAGATGAAGAGAAATTATGTTAGAGAAAATATTGTTACCTCATTGGTTGAACCAAACACCCCACCTCGAAATGTGGAGGTGGAAGTAATCTCATTGGTCAAAGATTTGATTTGCATAGACTATTTCCGTAAAGCTTTGGTAAAGAGCCCTGAAAAGAGTTTTTAAAATTTGGAAAATTGAAAGCTTTGATTATTTTAGACGAAAACTTTCGCTCCGTCGTGAAAATTGAATTCGACGACTGTATATTCTGCTTCTGTTGCTAATTATTATATATATATATATATATATATATATATATATATATATATGTATATATATATATATATATATATAGAGAGAGACTTTTCCGCAACTTATCCAGGCGTCTTTGAATTTATTTATTTATTTATTTTTTGTGCCTTGTTTTATTTTATCAACACAAGTGTACGCATGTGTCAAGTCTGGTTTGAGGTGGTAGAGATACAGCTACCGGGATTTCAATGTATCTTTCCTGAGATCCAAATTCACTGCTTGGGTAGAAAAGTTCACCATTGTAACAGACGACTAGAAGACCAGCTACTATGACGAGACCATCACGTCTAGCGACCCGAGATCGTCGTCATAATTGGTGCCGTATTCGACAGCATAAACCCTGACTCAGGTTCCGGACCTCATCATCATAATTGGCTTCCGTGACCGGGGTCAGCCAGTTAGCCGGCTGAACGTGTTATATACAATCATTAAAATTGAGTAGTGAGTTCGATCCTCATTGGTGGCCCCATACATTCATTCTTGTACCACATCTAAGCTGCGCTTAAAAATCACCATTAAAATGATAATTCAAAATGACGAATTGGTTTCGGCTCAAGAAACGGTTTTCTTATGGAAAAAAGGATTCTGTTCCTATCAAAGAACAGTCAATTGCAGAATTTCAAACTCCAAGCAGGTTGTTAATTAATTTCACTCCTTAAGTAAATAAAAAATAAACTGATAGCAAATCAAACATTTGCATCCACTAAAAAAACCGATTATAGTAATATGGAATACCACGGTTTAAAAGCAGTTGATGTTCGTGCGCCTCCTCGGTTAACTTTCACAATCGATCTCAAGCAGAATGACTATATAGAAACCATAACTAAATCCGCTGATAAGAAAATCGTTTCTCTGTGTAGAGCCAGGAATTTTTTTCGCGTCTCAAACAATCCTGCACATATATAGATCTACCATCCGCCCGTGCATTGGATAATGCTGCCATATCTGGTCGGGTGATCCTGCTATCAACCAAGGTGTCCTTGACAAAATCTAAAGGATAATCTGTAATGTGATCGATCCCGACTTGGCAGCTTGGATATAGTCGCTTTCTCACCGGCGCAATGTGGCTTCCCTGTCTATCTTCTATAAATACGTTCACGGCTTCTGCTCCGATGAACTTAGCTCACTGGTGCCTCCTATATATGAATTTACTCGAGCCACAAGATTAGCAATTAGGTCCCACCCTTTTACTGTGAAACCAATAAAATATAAACGCAAGTACTACTCCATCAGTTTCTTTTCTCGCACTTTCCGACAGTGGAATTCCCTTCGATTTAATTCTTTCCCCGACAGCTACAGTCTCCAAGAATTTAAATGTAAAGTCAATAGTCATCTCCTGTCTCATTAACTTGCATCCTCTCTCTCTCATGCTCCTTTCTTCGTCCCCTCCACTCTCATCAGTATTCTCATCCTTCTCGTATCTACTTCCTGACAACCCTTATAACCTGTCACTCTTTCTTGTAACGTTTCTCTTATGTAACTCCTTGCACAACAGTGGTAGTAAAATACCTTGCTTGGGGCGATATGATTTTAAAAAAGAAATGATCGCCTAAACGTATATCACCTATGTCAATTAACTGATTGAATGTGTCACAATTTTCCAGACATAAAGGTTATTTTTAAAACAGTAAATTCATATCGCATGTTCACCTATCAAATATTTGCTAAACATCTGCGCTACTGTTTTATAAAAACGTTCTCATGTAGTGTAGTGAACATGTAGTGTAGTGAACTGTATACATACATGTACAAATTCAAACGTACCTAGTAATATTGTTAAAATTTATTCTGCATGTTTATTATATTTCACACACATATACTAGTTGGAAGTGTCTGTCTATATGGGCAGATTGATATGTTGTGGGGGCCTCGATAAGGATATCGACCCCACAAATTTTTATTGAATAGAAGATTGTAGAATTTATCAAAGGTGTAGAATTTATCAAACGTCAATTTTTATTATGATAAAAAGAACAAACATTAGAAAATCGGAAACGGCCGTAGGCTGGAACGTCGTCCGTACTTAGCAGGAATGGCACAGGCTGGAACGTCGTCAGTGGTCGGCAGGTACGGCACAGGCTGGAACGTCGTCATTGGTCGGGATGTACGGCACAGGCTGGAACGTCGTCAGTGGTCGGCATGTACGGCACAGGCTGGAACGTCGTCAGTGGTCGGCATGTACGGCACAGGCTGGAGCGTCGTCAGTGGTCGGCAGGTACGACACAGGCTGGAACGTCGTCCGTGGTCGGCAGGTACGGCACAGGTTGGAACGTCTTCGGTGGTCGGCAGGCACGACACAGGCTGGAACGTCGTCAGTGGTCGGCATGTACGGCACAGGCTGAAACGTCGTCCGTGGTCGGCAGGTATGGCACAGGCTGACACCTCGTCAGTGGTCGGCAGGTACTGCACAGGTTGGAACGTCGTCAGTGGTCGGCAGGTACGGCACAGGTTGGAACGTCTTCGGTGGTCGGCAGGTACGGCACAGGTTGGAACGTCGTCAGTGGTCGGCAGGTACGGCACAGGCTGGAATGTCGTCCGTGGTCGGCAGTTACGGCACAGGCTGAAACGTCGTCCGTGGTCGGCAGGTACGGCACAGGCTGGAACGTCGTCCGTGGTCGGCAGGTACGGCATAGGCTGGAGCGTCGTCAGTGGTCGGCAGGTACGGCACAGGTTGGAACGTCGTCAGTGATCGGCAGGTACGGCATAGGCTGGAACGTCGTCAGTGGTCGGCAGGTATGGCACAGGCTGAAACGTCGTAAGTGGTCGGCAGGTATGGCACAGGCTGAAACGTCGTCAGTGGTCGGCAGGTACGGCATAGGCTGGAGCGTCGTCAGTGGTCGGCAGGTATGGCACAGGCTGAAACGTCGTAAGTGGTCGGCAGGTATGGCACAGGCTGAAACGTCGTCAGTGGTCGGCAGGTACGGCATAGGCTGGAGCGTCGTCAGTGGTCGGCAGGTATGGCACAGGCTGAAACGTCGTCAGTGGTCGGCAGGTATGGCACAGGCTGAAACGTCGTCAGTGGTCGGCAGGTACGGCATAGGCTGGAGCGTCGTCAGTGGTCGGCAGGTATGGCACAGGCTGAAACGTCGTCAGTGGTCGGCAGGTACGGCATAGGCTGGAGCGTCGTCAGTGGTCGGCAGGTACGGCACAGGTTGGAAAGTCGTCAGAGGTCGGCAGGTACGGCATAGGCAGGAACGTCGTCAGTGGTCGGCAGGTATGGCACAGGCTGAAACGTCGTCAGTGGTCAGCAAGTACGGCATAGGCTGGAGCGTCGTCAGTGGTCGGCAGGTATGGCACAGGCTGAAACGTCGTCAGTGGTCGGCAGGTATGCCACAGGGTGGAACGTCGTCAGTGGTCGGCAGGTACGGCACAGGCTGGAACGTCGTCCGTGGTCGGCAGTTACGGCACAGGCTGGAACGTCGTCAGTGGTCGGCAGGTACGGCACAGGCTGGAACGTCGTCAGTGGTCGGCAGGTACGGCATAGGCTGGAACGTCGTCAGTGGTCGGCAGGTATGGCACAGGCTGAAACGTCGTCAGTGGTCGGTAGGTATGGCACAGGCTGAAACGTCGTCAGTGGTCGGCAGGTATGGCACAGGCTGAAACGTCGTCAGTGGTCGGTAGGTATGGCACAGGCTGGAACGTCGTCAGTGGTCGGAAGGTACGGCATAGGCCGGAGCGTCGTCAGTGGTCGGCAGGTACGGCACAGGTTGGAACGTCGTCAGTGGTCGGCAGGTACGGCACAGGTTGGAACGTCGTCAGTGGTCGGCAGGTACGGCACAGGCTGAAACGTCGTCCGTGGTCGGCAGGTACGGCACAGGCTGGAACGTCGTCCGTGGTCGGCAGGTACGGCACAGGCTGGAACGTCGTCCGTGGTCGGCAGGTACGGCATAGGAATGGAGCGTCGTCAGTGGTCGGCAGGTACGGCACAGGTTGGAACGTCGTCAGTGATCGGCAGGTACGGCACAGGTTGGAACGTCGTCAGTGGTCGGCAGGTACGGCACAGGCTGGAACGTCGTCCGTGGTCGGCAGTTACGGCACAGGCTGAAACGTCGTCCGTGGTCGGCAGGTACGGCACAGGCTGGAACGTCGTCCGTGGTCGGCAGGTACGGCATAGGCTGGAGCGTCGTCAGTGGTCGGCAGGTACGGCACAGGTTGGAACGTCGTCAGTGATCGGCAGGTACGGCATAGGCTGGAACGTCGTCAGTGGTCGGCAGGTATGGCACAGGCTGAAACGTCGTCAGTGGTCGGCAGGTATGGCACAGGCTGAAACGTCGTTAGTGGTCGGCAGGTACGGCATAGGCTGGAGCGTCGTCAGTGGTCGGCAGGTATGGCACAGGCTGAAACGTCGTCAGTGGTCGGCAGGTATGGCACTGGCTGAAACGTCGTCAGTGGTCGGCAGGTACGGCATAGGCTGGAGCGTCGTCAGTGGTCGGCAGGTATGGCACAGGCTGAAACGTCGTCAGTGGTCGGCAGGTACGGCATAGGCTGGAGCGTCGTCAGTGGTCGGCAGGTACGGCACAGTTTGGAAAGTCGTCAGAGGTCGGCAGGTACGGCATAGGCAGGAACGTCGTCAGTGGTCGGCAGGTATGGCACAGGCTGAAACGTCGTCAGTGGTCAGCAAGTACGGCATAGGCTGGAGCGTCGTCAGTGGTCGGCAGGTATGGCACAGGCTGAAACGTCGTCAGTGGTCGGCAGGTATGCCACAGGGTGGAACGTCGTCAGTGGTCGGCAGGTACGGCACAGGCTGGAACGTCGTCCGTGGTCGGCAGTTACGGCACAGGCTGGAACGTCGTCAGTGGTCGGCAGGTACGGCACAGGCTGGAACGTCGTCAGTGGTCGGCAGGTACGGCATAGGCTGGAACGTCGTCAGTGGTCGGCAGGTATGGCACAGGCTGAAACGTCGTCAGTGGTCGGTAGGTATGGCACAGGCTGGAACGTCGTCAGTGGTCGGCAGGTATGGCACAGGCTGAAACGTCGTCAGTGGTCGGTAGGTATGGCACAGGCTGGAACGTCGTCAGTGGTCGGAAGGTACGGCATAGGCTGGAGCGTCGTCAGTGGTCGGCAGGTACGGCACAGGTTGGAACGTCTTCGGTGGTCGGCAGGTACGGCACAGGTTGGAACGTCGTCAGTGGTCGGCAGGTACGGCACAGGCTGGAACGTCGTCCGTGGTCGGCAGTTACGGCACAGGCTGAAACGTCGTCAGTGGTCGGCAGGTACGGCACAGGTTGGAACGTCTTCGGTGGTCGGCAGGTACGGCACAGGTTGGAACGTCGTCAGTGGTCGGCAGGTACGGCACAGGCTGGAACGTCGTCCGTGGTCGGCAGTTACGGCACAGGCTGAAACGTCGTCCGTGGTCGGCAGGTACGGCACAGGCTGGAACGTCGTCCGTGGTCGGCAGGTACGGCATAGGAATGGAGCGTCGTCAGTGGTCGGCAGGTACGGCACAGGTTGGAACGTCGTCAGTGATCGGCAGGTACGGCATAGGCTGGAACGTCGTCAGTGGTCGGCAGGTATGGCACAGGCTGAAACCTCGTCAGTGGTCGGCAGGTATGGCACAGGCTGAAACGTCGTCAGTGGTCGGCAGGTACGGCATAGGCTGGAGCGTCGTCAGTGGTCGGCAGGTATGGCACAGGCTGAAACGTCGTCAGTGGTCGGCAGGTATGGCACAGGCTGAAACGTCGTCAGTGGTCGGCAGGTACGGCATAGGCTGGAGCGTCGTCAGTGGTCGGCAGGTATGGCACAGGCTGAAACCTCGTCAGTGGTCGGCAGGTACTGCACAGGTTGGAACGTCGTCAGAGCTCGGCAGGTACGGCATAGGCTGGAACGTCGTCAGTGGTCGGCAGGTATGGCACAGGCTGAAACGTCGTCAGTGGTCGGCAGGTATGCCACAGGGTGGAACGTCGTCCGTGGTCGGCAGGTACGGCACAGGCTGGAACGTCGTCCGTGGCCGGCAGGTACGGCACAGGCTGGAACGTCGTCCGTGGTCGGCAGGTACGGCACAGGCTGGAACGTCGTCCGTGGTCGGCAGGTACGGCACAGGCTGGAGCGTCGTCAGTGGTCGTCAGGTACGGCACAGGCTGGAACGTCGTCAGTGGTCGGCAGGTACGGCACAGGCTGGAGCGTCGTCAGTGGTCGGCAGGTACGGCACAGGCTGGAACGTCGTCAGTGGTCGGCAGGTATGGCACAGGCTGAAACGTCGTAAGTGATCGGCAGGAATGCCACAGGGTGGAACGTCGTCAGTGGTCGGCAGGTACGGCACAGGCTGGAGCGTCGTCAGTGGTCGGCAGGTATGGCACAGGCTGAAACGTCGTCAGTGGTCGGCAGGTATTGCACAGGCTGAAACGTCGTCAGTGGTCGGCAGGTACGGCATAGGCTGGAGCGTCGTTAGTGGTCGGCAGGTACGGCACAGGTTGGAACGTCGTCAGAGGTCGGCAGGTACGGCATAGGCTGGAACGTCGTCAGTGGTCGGCAGGTATGGCACAGGCTGAAACGTCGTCAGTGGTCGGCAGGTATGGCACAGGCTGGAACGTCGTCAGTGGTCGGCAGGTACGGCATAGGCTGGAACGTCGTCAGTGGGCGGCAGGTATGGCACAGGCTGAAACGTTGTCAGTGGTCGGCAGGTATGCCACAGGGTGGAACGTCGTCAGTGGACGGCAGGTGCGGCACAGGCTGGAACGTCGTCCGTGGTCGGCAGTTACGGCACAGGCTGGAACGTCGTCCGTGGTCGGCAGGTACGGCACAGGCTGGAGCGTCGTCAGTGGTCGGCAGGTACGGCACAGGCTGGATCGTCGTCAGTGGTCGGCAGGTACGGCACAGGCTGGAGCGTCGTCAGTGGTCGGCAGGTACGGCATAGGCTGGAACGTCGTCAGTGGTCGGCTGGTATGGCACAGGCTGAAACGTCGTCAGTGGTCGGCAGGTATGGCACAGGTTGGAACGTCGTCAGTGGTCGGCAGGTACGGCATAGGCTGGAGCGTCGTCAGTGGTCGGCAGGTACAGCACAGGTTGCAACGTCTTCGGTGGTCGGCAGGTACGGCACAGGCTGGAACGTCGTCCGTGGTCGGCAGGTATGGCACAGGCTGAAACGTCGTCCGTGGTCGGCAGTTACGGCACAGGCTGGAACGTCGTCAGTGGTCGGCAGGTACGGCACAGGCTGGAACGTCGTCCGTGGTCGGCAGGTACGGCACAGGCTGGAACGTCGTCAGTGGTCGGCAGGTACGGCATAGGCTGGAATTTCGTCAGTGGTCGGCAGGTACGTCATAGGCTGGAACGTCGTCAGTGGTCTGCAGGTATGGCACAGGCTGGAACGTCGTCAGTGGTCGGCAGGTACGACACAGGCTGGAACGTCGTCAGTGGTCGGCAGGTACGGCATAGGCTGTAACGTAGTCACTGGCTTTCAGTAACATCATCAGCGATTGGCAGGAACGGCTCCTATCTGGAACGTGACTTCCGAAGGTCAGGTCTCGGCTGCAAGCCTGGACGTAGATGAGGAGGACGCAGTCGACTGCGACCTAGCTCTCAGGTAGGTCTGCCCTGGAATGCGAGACCACATGTGATGTTTTCATGAGCTGGCACGTTTTTTGTTTCCTTTGCAGAATTCGAACGCTGTTAAACCGGATCATTGCGAGCAAGCACGTGTGAGCAACAAACCTGGACTTGAACTGCTGCCGTCTCTTTTGCTGTATCGACCGTAAGTAGCGGTATCACAAGCAGACTAGACCTTTCTTCTCCGAAGCAAAGTCAAACCTAGAGCGGGATCAGCTAAGCGTAATCGTCTCCAGAATAAACCGCGGGTAGCAGGATAGCAAACGATGTGTGCGACCAGCTCGGGTCAGTCAAAAACCATAAAGTGAGTATTTAAGTAGCATATTTAAGCATACGCGGCAACTGGGTACTAAGCTTGTCTTAGTGACAGCTTATCAATGCTGGTTATTCTTCCTCCTCCAAACCTACACACCCACCACCAGGTAGCGATTACTGCAGGTGGAATTGAGCATAAAGTATCTAAGCAGAAATACTAAATTTGATCCTGTTCCCCCAGTCCAAGAAAAGGAACAATCTACCCAGCCTTCCCCACTCAGGAATCAAGACACAAGATCGATTTTCAATGTAGTGAACCTACATTACGACGTTCCAGCCTGTGCCGTTCCTGCTAATCGCGGACAACGTTCTAGCCTACAACTGTTTCCGATTTTCGAATATTTGTTCGTTCTTTTTATCAATATAAAATTGACTGGTCAAAGATTACGTAGTAACTGGGTACTAAATTTGTTTTTAGAGAGTCTAAGCTTGTCAAAGCCGGTCATATCTTGTCAAAGCTGGTTGTTCCCCTTCCTAACCGACACACCTGTTACCAGGTAGCAGATGCTGCATGTGGCCGGGGAGCAGTAAGTATTTCAGCCGAGCACAGTTACTACGCTTTGATCCGAGATTGACCCTAATCCATCACTGGAGCGAGTGGTAAAACAAGGTCAGTTTTTAACGTGGGGAACCTGAGCGCGTGGGCCAAGGCCATTGGTCAAAGATTATCCAGCCCCCTCTTATACGGTAAGAGGGGCCTTGTCTTAGCTGTTCATAGCTAGTCATTACTTGTCAAAGCTGGTCAATAGCTTGTAATTGCTTCCAAACCCGGCCGGCGAGCAGGAAGTGAGTATCTGAGAACAGATACTAGATTTTGGTCCTGCCCTTCGGGCAAAGAAAGGACATTATTTACTTTAATTTCCAATAGGAGCGCGATGCGAAACAAAGTCCCTTTTTAATGTGGGGATAACGAGCGCTTAGTTCTTGCAGCTGGTCAAAGATTACCCAGTCCCCGCATACTTGGTAACTAGGTACTATGCTTGCTATAGTTGGTCATAGCTTGTCAAAACCGGTGATTCCTAATCCAAATATGCACACGCTCCACCAGGTAGCGATTGCTGCTGACGACCCGTGAGATGAAAGTGAATATTTGAGCAGAAATACTACATTTTGATCCTGCCCTCCGGGTCAAAACAGACATTTTTTTTCATTTTAGGAAAAGTGATGCCGATTATAAAGTTTTAACTGTAAACAACAACTTCCTAATTCCTGATGATTTTTATGATGGAAAAGGAAATCAAGGTTAAGGTCGTTCCTTTGTTTTATATTCTAATAAATGTGTGTAAATCATACTAAATTTCCCATTAAAAATAACGTAAAACAGAACAACAGCCATAGTTTACATATTCCTTGTCAAATTTGAATGTGCACTGCACGCGTCAGTTTCTCAGGCTGTCATGTATATGGATGGGTATTATGTAGGGGTAATATGTAGGGGTCATATGTAGCGTTTAATCTGTATCTCAGGAAAGAGTAAGTTGTTCATAGTTTGTCATAATTTTTCATAAATGGATGAAATTATATTTTGAATATGATTTCTTTAAATAGATACTCGTGTTTGAGTAGATATTCTGTTTTTAATCAAACAGTATATTTATATATTTATTTCTACCGGCCTGATTATTAACAATCGATATTTGTACGAAAAGGTGCGTCATTCGGAAGGATTCGAACCTGCGACCCCTATCAACAGAATACCTACTCAAATATGAGTATCGATTAAAAAATGTTCAAACAAATAAATTAAATATGTCGGTTTGTTAAGACCATTTATTTAATCTTCAGAATTTTCCGTAACATCAATTGTATGAGTCTTAGTTTAAATATTATAGTTTTTAAATAAAGGTAGGTTTATTTTAAGACCTGTTGGAAAGAAGAAAACATATCTTATTAACCGCCCCTGCCGTTCTGTTTGTGAAATACGATATATATATATATATATATATATATATATATATATATATATTCTGACTGTGTCCGTCTAGCACATAGAGAAATAAAACATTCGACCGTGCAGAGGCTACTGTTGTCATATATAGTCAGGCGCCCCTGCTGTTCATCTCAGAGATCTCGGCAAGCTCGAAAGGAGAATATCCCATGTGATCGGTCCAGACCTGGCAGCTCGACTCCTTCTACTTTCTCAACGGAAAGAAAAAATGAATGTAAAAAAGAAAAAGCAAAAGCGAAACACGTGAACATCAGTCAAAGTACGTAGCCCAAAGAAAAAGACCCGAGACGAGTAATCTATAACAAGAATCGCGCAATACATAAGCAGAGCAGACAAAATAGATAACTTAAAGAGCCAACAAACCTACCTAGGTTTCGCCTAACCGGATCTATGGCCGCTAGGTAATATATATATATATATATATATATATATATATATATATATATATATATGTTACAAACTGTTACAAACTCACACCTATCTATATGAATATATATATATATATATATATATATATATATATATATATTCATATAGATAGGTGTGAGTTTGTAACCCTAGGTTTCCCGCTCTTGCGATCGTCAGACAAACTGATTAGCTTTTTTTTAAACTTGGTTATATATAGGTTAGCGTATATGTGTATTTTTGTGGAAATGGGGAAAAACCGGTTGTCATGACAGACGCAGACATATATATATATATATATATATATATATATATATATATATATATATATATATATACATTTGTACACCCATTGACGCGCGCAAAGTCACACACGCGCGGGTTTACCCACACGGGCTTGCATAAACATACATATGCGAATCGTGCGGGGCTAGGCATATATATGTATATGTGTGCCGTTGCGCACAGACATACGCATTCGGTTGGTGTATTCGAATAGTGTAGTCAATAGTCGATGTCAACGCGCGGACAGTTGTCGATTTCTCGTACGTACATATGTATGGGTTCTGTGCGAATCTATGATAGGTAAGAAATAAGTACCACGCATATATAATATATAAATAATATAATATATATAACAAATTGCATCTATATATATATATATATATATATATTGATACTTATAATTATATACATACACTGTTCACACACACACACACACACACACAGACACACACACATATATATATATATATATTGTGTGTATTTTGGCAGCATTTTTTCATTAATACAGGTTTCGTTGAATAATATAGACAGGTTTTGTCTATTTTGTATAGGATCCGTTCGTATCGTCTGATAAACTTCAACGATAGCACCATCAATCTTATCAGACGATACAAACGGATCCTACACAAATTAAAAAGGTAAACGTCGTCTATATTACTCAACGAAACCTGTATTAATATATATATATATATAAAAAAGTACATTTTTAAATTCAAAACTTTTTATTAATATTCTTTCCTATATATATATATATATATATATATATATATATATATATATATATTAAAAAGGGATTAATTCAAAGATGTTGAATGGCCATTTCGATATGAAGATCCCCACGGGGAACGACACATCACCTCAGCAACAGAAAAAAACCTTTCAGAAACTGGAGAAAAATTAGTCTACTTTTCCTTTTTAAATAGATTGCAAAGAAATTAAAAAATAAATAATAAAATAAAATAAAAATAAAAATAAAGGGAAAGAAAAAGAAAAGGAAAAAGAAAAAGAAAAAGATAGAATAAAATCAAATAAATAAGAAAAAAAAAATTGACATCGTCTGGGTTCGCAAAAAAAAGGGGAGAATGTAACTAAAAATTAACAGACAGCCGTGTTAAATCGACGTCAGTTAAAGCAACACGGAAAAAAGGTGGTAAGAGAGATAAAAGAAGGAAGGGAGGGAAAAAGAAAGAAACTAAAGAAAAAATTTTTTTTAAATATTACAGACGCTGGACAAATTCAAAAACCTAATTTCCCCAAAACGTTGAAGTATTAGAAAAGGGCCTTTACTTAAAAAGGCATAATTATTAATAAAAGGGAATAAAAAGATATAGGATTTAAAATAAAATTATTTTAAAAAAAATTAGGTCATTTGAAATTAAACTAAATAATGACAACACTAGGTAAAAAAAAAAAAAAAAAAATGAATTACAATTATTATATATACATACCTATAGAAGTACACACATACATACATATATATATACACACACAATTTAACGAATAAGAATACATATATACATACACATACACACACAAACATTCAATTTATTACACACTTATATACATATACATGCGCATACACACATATATATATGTGTGTACACACCTATATACAAAAAATTCATATACACATAATATACATGTGTACACATACATGCAACGTTTTGGGGAAATTAGGTTTTTGAATTTGTCCAGCGTCTGTAATATTTAAAAAAAAATTTTTCTTTAGTTTCTTTCTTTTTCCCTCCCTTCCTTCTTTTATCTCTCTTACCACCTTTTTTCCGTGTTGCTTTAACTGACGTCGATTTAACACGGCTGTCTGTTAATTTTTAGTTACATTCTCCCCTTTTTTTGCGAACCCAGACGATGTCAATTTTTTTTTTCTTATTTATTTGATTTTATTCTATCTTTTTCTTTTTCTTTTTCCTTTTCTTTTTCTTTCCCTTTATTTTTATTTTTATTTTATTTTATTATTTATTTTTTAATTTCTTTGCAATCTATTTAAAAAGGAAAAGTAGACTAATTTTTCTCCAGTTTCTGAAAGGTTTTTTTCTGTTGCTGAGGTGATGTGTCGTTCCCCGTGGGGATCTTCATATCGAAATGGCCATTCAACATCTTTGAATTAATCCTTTTTTAATATATATTTGCTCTGTAATATTTTATTACATGGAGCTCTCTTCCTGTATCATTTTTTAATATTAAAATAAACTTTTAATATTAATTAGGATCAGGTTTTTTGGAATTTACCTTCCTGCTTTTTTCCCTTGGATTGAAGTATCTGAATTAAAATATATATATATATATATATATATATATATATATATATATATATATATATACGATTAGACATCCGATTGCTTCTAGCCAGGATTGAAACCCGACCGAACTGACATCAGACGGTGGTTATATTTATCTATTTTAACGGTAAAACGGAGTATTCTAGATATCAATCAAGTACCACGCCGAAATTTATATGGTCAGAGCATAGGGTTGAAGCTCGTCTGTGCAGTTGCCGTGGCAATAATCCTTAGAAAAGTCAGAGCTAAGCTACATTACATCGATGAGGAAGAAGCCGGAGTTTAGGATATTCACAGGAAGGTGAGTAGGCAAACACATTGTAAATCCTTGAAGAAAATGGTCTTAATTTTCTCATTGAAACTAGCTTGTGTGATTTTGTTAGATCAGCAGACTCTTGGTCTTTATTAATTATCGAATTGCAATAAGGTCGTATATGTCGATTCGGGAATTGGAATAGGTCAACAGCAAAAAAAGAAAGATAAACAAATGAGGAAATGTCCGAATTAAATATATCAATTTTGAATACGGATATACAGCTCCTTACAATTACACTTAGCAACGTATTGACGTGTTGAAGCAACAGCATAAAACTGTCTCTGAAGAAAGAACTTCCCGTCAATAATTACTTAGGATAGGAAGCTTGTGACCTTTTATGCAGTAAATCTATCTATCTATCTATCTATCTATCTATCTATCTATCTATCTATCTATCTATTACTTCCACCGAACGCCCATAGCCCAGAGGTAGAGTCGCCGACTGACGCCATTTCGGTCGGGTTTCAATCATGGGTAAAAAAACAATCGGAGTCTAACCGTACTGATGAGCTGTGATACGGCGAAACAGATCCGTCTGCGGATGACAATATTTACGCTCTCACACCCTGATTGAGCACTCTGGAAAAATAGTAGACTTTGTTAAACAGTAGCTACTCTGGCATGTACGCATCGCTCATTCAGTGAAATGAATTAGAGCGCTCTAGCTATTGGGCGCGTATAATGATATGCGCTAAAAGTCTGCCTACTTCCACCGAACGTCCATAGCCCAGAGGTAGAGTCGCCGACTGACGCCATTTCGGTCGGGTTTCAATCCTGGGTAAAAAAGCAATGAGCTGTGATACGGCGAAACAGATCTATCTGCGGATGACAATATATATATATATATATATATATATATATATATATATATATTATGCATAATAATCAGAATAGCCTTCAAAATTTTGTTTGATTGGGTGCATGCTAGCTGCTGATCTATTTTATACAGATTAAGCACTGTTCGACTTGCTTACTTAGACGGCGCGTCTCTGACGTAATTGCTAGACAATGATCATAAATTATGCATTTTGTTTCCATACCTATCCCTTCTTCATCTCCTTCTGGCCGTTCCAACAGTCTTCTTCTTCTACTATGTCCTGTGACCCTACATGACGTAGGAGATCGTGACCTTCCGCTTCTTATCCAATTGTAGCTCCTAACACCCTTTTTCTTGTTACTCCTTCCCAAACACTTGTCTGCCATCTAATTCCTCAAGCCCATTAAATATACCCGTGCTACTTTACCTGTCTCTCTACAGTGCAAAAACAGCCCCTCTACTAGCAGTGGACACCAAGTAAAAAACCAACGAGCAGTCATCCAAATCAGTATTGAATCGATGATATCTAGCCGATTCGCCATTACCATCTTTCAGTCTGATTTAATCTGCCCGTCAATGGTGGAGGTTGACAGGCGTCTGACTAGATTTAAACATCTGGATCTACTTATAAATATTTATACGCACTAGTGCAATGCGGCCTTTGAGATTTCACTCGCCCGATCGACTCAGTCGATTAAAAACTTAATTTGGAAATTAAAGTTTATTGCTTTACTCGCCCACGGTTGATTAAAAATCCCGCAATGAAACGTGTCCGTTCAAATATAGAAACAAGAAATCTGATTCCTTTTACAACCCAAAAGTATGCCATTGAAGATTCTTAAGTTAATTAGAATGACTTAACAATGATTTGGGCTTTTATCGTCAAGGTCATTGAAAACAATCATTTAATTAACGCTTCCATATTGGAGCTAAAATGTCTCCTGTCGCCCAGATTAAAGAGGCTCACAGATTTTTAGAAACTCATTTGGAAAAGTATTATCCTTGACTCAAATCTATATTTCCTCCCCGCTTACGAAAGTTAAAAACGATTATTTGAAAGAAAAAAAAACGCATACTTCAACCACGCACCGAGAAACAAATTATACAAGTAAATATTTTTTAACAGAAAATCGTTCAGAAAATCAGATTCTATGAGATAGAGGTTGTAGTCAAACAGAGGAAAGAAACTACGACTTTTCCTACCTCAACTCAATTACCAAAAAAAAAAGCAAAAAAAAAAACACAAGCATATCATGATGTTAAAATGGCTCAAACTTAATAAAAACAAAGTTTTAACATCGAAATGTTTATACTATTATTAAAAAGAAAGATAAAATTTTGTTATTTTTTGTTTTTTAATATTTAAATCCTTTCTAACACGTTCGAAATTTTAGTTAAAACTTCACTTTTTGTTTTCCGTCGGCGATTCACGATGTTCACGTAAGTCGACTATTACGAAAATGGAGTGGGTCGAGTAAAATGATTTTGTGGCGAGTAAATTTTCCCTCGCTCTCGACTTCTGGACGAGTGAAATCTATTTCAAATCTCAAATGTTGGTGTAATATCACCATAGTGTGCTAAAATCCTCAAATTAATTTCAGCCTCCGATACGTCTTCTGATCAGATTATTGCTTTTTTTACTTGATTCATACTGCGAGCAAGAAAAGTGGCGCAAACTTCGACCATTTTCACATGATCGAACTAAATATGAGTACGCATGAACAGAAGACAGCGTGATGGACTGAAAGATTTGTTATGGCGAAAGTGCGAATAGTGTTAGAATTGATTTCGTACCTTAATTTCAACAACTCAGTATTTGAATCCTTCTAAGGAGAATAGATCTGTAGTTATGTTGTTCTGTGTCCTTTAGATGAACCATGGGATAAGTTTGCCTCTGTGTTTAAAACTTCATGGTTTTCACGACGAGTGGATATACCTATATCTAGCTGATATATTTTTTCGTTTAAAATTGTTCTGCAATTATTTTGTCGAATCTTTATACCTCTGTCACGTACGACCTGATATAAATTAATGAGTTTTCTGTAAAGAAAAGTTAAATGACATTTACAGTCGGACATGTTTGCAAAATCCTGAATATTTTGCTAGCAAGACGGGCGTCTCATCCGGATGATTGAGCGTTCAAATTTATGATTACATCGGATTATATGGTCTCTTCCAGAAACTGCATAGATTCAGTATAATCCACAGTGTGACTCTATGAATGTTGAACAAACACAGATGTGCTTGAGGAGGAGTCTGCAACAGGGATAACCTACAACACGAGAAGATCGGTTTAGACTACTACAACATAGACAAAACAATATATACATATTTACAGCTGTCCCACTGGGAGAAATGATTTAACTTATTTATAAATGGAATTTTGTCTCTGTGTGTGTATGTGTTTCTCTCTCTGTGTGTGTGTGTGTGTGTGTGTGTGTGTGTGTGTGTGTGTGTGTATGTGTTTCCGTTATTTATAGACTCCGAAATGGCTGAAGCGATTTTCTTGAAAATTTACACAGTTGTACTATAAACGTCTGCGAGTGTTCTTAGCTAGGTTTTGTGTCGAGGTACCCCGATAAATATCGAAGTCGATAATCGAAAAAATCGGGTTATAGATGGAGTGGTCCGATTTTAATCAAATTTGATACACTCATAGACAAAGACATAAGAAACGATATTCAGAAGTTTCAAGGTTGCAGTTATTACAATAGTGCAAAAAACGATAATATATATATATACAGAAGGCAAGATGTTTGCGTGTGTTTCTTTATCTGCCTGGATGTCTGTATTTTTTTCAGACCTTTTATTTTAGTTTTTGCTTCGGTTTGGCTCTAAGTAGGCATAATTGTAGTTCTTAGTCTCAGCCATGATACTATTTACTCAGAGGACTTATTTAGCCTTCAAAATTCAGTTTACGACGAAAAAACTTATTTGTTATCGATACCAGGAAATCAAAATTTGACTTACATTCATTCATTTTTCTTTCAGTCTACAGTTTCGCTTTAACTTGAAACAACTATTGCTTTTTAGTCTTTCGTGCCGACGTCCAAAGACTGTGAGCTCCAGGACCATGCATTAGTTTTAAAGCTTTCATTACACCCGAGCAACGCTGGGCTATACTGCTAGTAACATATATACAACAAAAAATACTGAGTAGAAAAAGGAAACCGTACTTGTATAAATTACCTGAAAGGAACCCTGGACTTACAGCAGTTTGGCAATGAAGGTCATATTTTTTTTTCTTGTAAGACATACCACTGTAAGCCGGGGATGTTTTTTCTTCTCAGGGCTCGACATCGCAACTAGCCTTCGTCACTCTATCTCTCGACATCATTCACCAGCCATCATTTAACACAAGTGACTTCATGTCAACGGAATAAATATTCTAGCCTTTTGTTTTCCTACAGAATGTTTCGAACCGAGATATTCATGTTCATTACACTAAGGTACTAACAACTTGACTTTGTTCCCACGAGTAAGACTACAAAAAAAAAAAAAAAAAAAAAAAAGATCTCTTCTCTACCAGACATAAAAAAAACAAATAAAGAAATCTTTTCGGTCAAAAAAGATCTTTATTTTCTGAAATAAACAGAGCCAATATTAGAGAGAAATTACTAATTAAGGAGAGAAACAAAAAAATATCTCTATTAAGAAGAGAGATCAAATTATGATTTTCAGTCCAAAAAATCTCAGCACTCGGAAAAAAAAAATAAAAGGCAAGTCATGCCGACTCCATTAAAGAAGAACTTAAATAAGCAATGGCTTTTATTTAAGACAAGAAAAGAAAAATATTTTGTTATCTAGAAATTAAATTTGTTCAGCTAGATTTTCAAATTATCCTATGGCATCATCCAATGAACACTGTTATTATTTGTCAGTCACTGCCCACAATAATTTACTAAAATGTTTATTTCGTTAATAATTTATTTGTAATATTAATAAAAACAAGTGGAATATTTAACAAATATTTGAAGAGGAAATTAAATAAAACCAAACAAACGAAGCGTGACAAACAGCATTTTAGACATTACAGTAATCAAACTTGGAATATTTTTCTTGCTGTAATTTGTTTAAACTATTTTACAGCATCCATTTGAACAAGGATATCCAATTATATTAATTAACAGAAAAGAGTTTGTGGTGTACATAAAATCAACAAAAATATTGTCCTTTTCATTAAAACTTATATTAATTTTCGAAAAGAAATTAACAGCAAGACGAGTGGTAATGTGACAGTGCGGTATTATTGCGGGCCCAAAAAAATATTTTTACTGCTTTTCATAGTCAAAAACAAAAATAAAAAAGAATGAACGTGAAGTTGAAGACGGACACTAATTAAAACATACAAACGAATTTGGAACAAATCATAATTTACTAGCCTTTGGCGGATATTTTTTTATGTTCAAATTTGCTTTTAATACAACATTCAATTTGGATAAATTTTTATACCCATGATTCAATTTTCGGTCGCTAATTAGGCTTTTATAAGAAAATATGAGTAAATTTTTAAGATTACCTATGACATTTCAAACATATTTACAAAGTTCGTTATTATGCATACATCATTTACTGGATATATGTGAGAAAATACATAATTGTTTCTAGGCAGAGGTATGTATATTTAACGTCAAACAAATATGTGACCAGCGAAAAATATTAACAGACTGATATATATTTGTGTACGCACGAAGGAAAAGACATAATCCTTCAATTTCTTCTTCTTCTTCTTCTTCATTATTATTATTATTATTATTATTATTATTATTATTATTTATTTATTTATTTATTTTTTCATTGGCCTAAGATATATATATGTATGTATATAAGGCCAACCGGAAAAATTACTGCTTAAACACACACACACACACACACACACACACACACACACACACACACACATATAGATAGATAGATAGATAGATACTAAAAAATCTATAAGTCAGCCACAACCTACCGCGGTTTCACCCTACGGATCGCCAGGCTCACTTATAGATTTTTCGTGTTCTTGCTCTACTTCCGTACTTTCGTACTTTCGTATCGAGCACTTTTTCTGGTGTTTAGGTTCCGTCTTGGGTTTTTCTTTTCTTTCCTGCGGATGCTTGACTGTTTGTTCTTGTTCCGTTGGTTTCTTTTTTTCATCCCCAATATCCGACGACATATTTCTCGTCGGATTTTGACGGATTTAGATTCTGTTTGTTGACATTTTTTCGAATTTTTATGTTTATTTTGATTAGTGTAAACTTACGGATTCTAGTTTATTTGTATTATATACAAATAATAGATAGATAGGTTGGTGGGTAGGTATATATATTGATTGTTTAATTACTTAATTTTTGGACATAAAACAATTAGACAAGTGTATATTTGTATTAACAGTATTCGATACAATTACATTGTAGAACTTTTGAATATTTTCGATTCGTAAACGAGTTTTTACGCGACCTAGGTTTCTACCATGAGTGGTGTCTTCAGGCGATTTTCAAAAACTGATTTTACCGTTTACCGTTTTTTTTAGTTGCGCGTTCAAAAATTCCCTACCACGTGAAAAAACAAAAAAACAAAAAAAAACAAAAAATACACCGTTACGTGAACGTACATAAAAGATGCGTAAACGGCAAAATCAGTTATTGAAAATTGCCTGAAGACAACACTCATGGTAGAAACCTAGGTCGCGTAATAACTCGTTTACAAACGGAATATATATATATATATATATATATATATACATAAAATTAAGGCAGACACGTTATTCCATAGTGAAATGGAAGTATGGCATATTTCAGGCGAACCATCATCAGCTTCCGACTTTATTTGACAAAAGATTTTACACGAACGAAATTCACAAAGACATAAAAAAACGAATAGAAATAACGGTCGCTCCCTTAAAAGAGAAAATTTAAGAAAAAAAGTTTTTTCTTCAATTTTAAAACAACCTTTATTACAACAACAACAACAACAACAACAACAAAAAACAAAAAAAACACTTCGAGCACTTTATTGTCTTGTTTTTTTTTTCTTTCCAACGGGCACTAGACGTATTGTTCTTGTCCGCTGTTTGTTTTTTTTTTTTTCTACCCCATTATTTAACCCATGAGGTAGTTCTCGCCGGGTTACAAGACGGTTTAAATTACTGTTAAGTTAGCACTATTTTCGGATGTTTAGTCTGTTATTATTAGTGTTGCCTTACTGTGGTTAAGTTCATTATATATATATATATATATATATATATATATATATATATATATATATATATATATATGTGTATTTAGGCAGTATTTCGTCTTTTATGCAAGTTTCATTAAAAATGACAAAGTAGTATGGTTAACTTTTTATATAATTTTATATGTGAACTTGTTCCTTTTTTCTTTTCATACAAAAGTTATTTAGAAATTGTCGGAATGATTTATTTACTCAAACGCATTCGGCTATACTTTTGGGCATTATAAAGGATGAATTATATTTATTTAAACTGAAAATACGGATTGATTTATGTCAGTCAGTCAGTTAAGTGTCATGCGCGACACACGCTTTGGGCGATCATGTCTCGAGACATGACTGACTGGGCAGAAGATTATCCCGCAGTAGGTTGCCATTGCTTTCTGTGGTAGACTGGTTGCCGACCAAGGCTATAGAACCCAATCTGTCCTATTATTTAACCCATAACTGGAGGGAAGAGACGGATTAATACCTTTCCCAAGGGTATTTGCGCGTAAGTGAATACAAGGAATTCAACTGGAATTCGAACTCGGTTCCCCGATTTCTCGTTCCGAGCCGATATCCACTGCGCCACAACGCACATTTATGTACGTATCTATATTTACGTGAATGTTTATTTTTCAAAAACGGTCAGAACAATGTTGCCCTGTTCATAGTTATTTTATTTAGTGTTAGTCCTTTCTTTATTATTCATAAATCTTGCGTTTGTTTATCCGTATTACATGTGAATGATGCTATTACATTAGTTTGGCAAATATTTATGTGAAGTTAAATGGGACCTAATAGAGCTATGGTCGTAGACAATTTGTCGTATATCCAAAATAATTATTCTACGGATTTGGATTGATCAGGAACACAGACCATTAAAAGACATGTCTGCCTGGATTCGTAATCGGAGGCCACAATTTAAACAACCTAAGATACACAGATGATAAAGTGCTGATTTTAGACACAGAAAGGAAACTACAAGACCTCCTACAGAAGGTAGCTGAAGAGAGTGACAAGATGATACAGTGCTGATAGCAGACACAGAAAGGAAACACCAAGACCTCCTACAGAAGGTAGCTGAAGAAAGTAACAAGAAATGACTACAAATAAATTGCAAGAAAACCAAATACTTGGTCATCAGTAAAAAGGGCAGCCCAGTATGCCAAATACAGGTCGTGGCTACTAGAATCAAGCAGGTACAAAAATTTAAATACCTGGGAAGTGTTGTAACAGAAGACGGAAAATGCGACACAGAGATCCGAAGGCGAATTGGCATGGCGAAGGAAGCATTCCAGAAGTTGATTAAAGTATTAAGAAACAGGACAATACTGGATTGCTACGTGTTGTCCGTCCTTCAGTATAGCAGTGAATGCTAGACAATATCGTCAAACATTGAGGAAAAACTTGAAGCAACTGAAATATGTTTCTACAGAAGGATGCTGCGAATATCATGGATCGAGCATGTAAGCAATGATGAGGTCTTATATTTATGCCCTTAGAAGGCTTTGTCATAGACTAAGAATTAATAAATGAAATCTACAAGCAGATCAATTTTCATAGCACTTTTTAAGAAGCCACGTACAAAGAAATGTGAACTCCACAGAACAATCAGTTTAATTAGCCACATAACAAAACTCATTGGCCCAGGGATAGGACAAGAAGTGTAAGGCTTTATTAAAAATCCGGAAAAAGGAATGCGATATTCCTGCACAAAATGCTATAGGACAGGGCATTAGAAATGCAGAAGGCTCTCTATCTGCGGTTCCGAGAGGCATTTGACAAAGTACGCCACAAAAATTTGATAGAGATGCTCGACATGAAAGACATTTTCGGAAAAGACTTTAGGATAATCAAAAATATATATTGACAGAAAGCCGCATGTGTACAAATAGGAGATGAATTCAGCAGGTATAGAAAAATAGAAACTGGCGTAATATAAGAATGTGTTTTTTTCACCGGAAATATTCAAATTATAGAGTGAAACACTTCTGACAGAAATTAAACCCTTGCCAGTATTCGTCATCGGCGGCTACAATTTCAAAATGTAAGATACGCAGATGACAAGGTGAAGATAGAGATTTGGAAAGGAGAATGCAGGACCTCTTACAGAAGCTAGCAATAGAAAGCTAGAAGAAAGGACTAAGCATAAACTGAATGAATAGTCATCAGCAAGAAGAGGACACCAAAATACCAACTGCAGGTGAAAAAACTAAACTCAAACAAGGAAAGAAATTTAAATTCCTGGGAAGCGTGATGTCAGAGGATAGAAAGTATGATGCTGATATCCAAAAACGCATTGGCATGGCCAAGGATGAAATCTTATTAGCGGTGATACATCGAAACAGATCTGTCTGCAGATGACTATATATACAATGATTTGTTTAAACATTATTTTGTTCCATACTCGTATCATTTCAAATTGTCGGTTGTTTATAACCAAGTTTCGTTAATCTTCGTTAATTTGCGTAACATGTTTTATATTTGTTGACATGTAGTCCCTTCTTGTCACACTCTTCAGCTATCCTCTGTAGGACGTCCTACAGTATTTTTTTTCGTGTCTACAATCGACATATGTGTCGTCTGCGTATTATATGTTGTTCAGATTGTGACCTCCGATGACAAATTTTGGCATAACATCTAGCGTCCTCAAAATATTATAACCTATAAAAGTAGGATTAAGCATACCTTTCAAGAAAACTGAATGTATAGTCATCAGTAAGAAGAAGACCCCAAAATGCCAACTACCGGTCGAAGAAACTAAAATCAACCAAGTAAAGAAATTTAAATACTTGGAAAGCGTGATGGCAGAGGATGGAAAGTACGATGTTGAAATCCAAAAACGCATTGGCATGGCCAAGGATGCATTTCGAAAACTAACCAGAAAACTGAAAGACAGGAAAATCTTATTAGAAACAAAGAAGAGAATTTTAGATTGCTATATGATGTCTTTTCTTCTGTATAGCAGTGAATGTTGGACTATCACATCAAAGATGAAAACGAGGCTTGAGGCAGCAGAAATGATGTTTTACAGGAAGATTCTGAGGATATTTGAACTATCCACATTATTTTATTGCTTCTTAGATAAGGGATACTAAAATCAAGCAGGGAGAAAATTTACAGAGATCCGAAGGCGAATTAGCATGGCAAAGGGCGCATTCCAGATCTTGAGTAAAATATTAAGAGACAAGAAACTTTCACTAGAAACAAAGAAGAGAGTACTAGATTGCTATGTGATGTCAGTTCTTCAATATGGCAGTGAATATCATCAAAGATATAAGAAAAACTTGAAGCAGTAGAGATCTGGTTCTACAAAAGGATGCTGCGGATATCATGAATCGTGCATATGAGCATAAATGTGATTTTGGAAAAGAGGGAAACCAAAAGTAAATTTATATTGAAAGAGAGACCTGATATGCAATGGACATGCAATGAGGAAAGAGGGCTTGGCGAACCTTATACTAACAGGCTAGAAAGAGGGCAAAAGAGATAGAGGAAAATTTTTGTTTAACGGCATATCAAAATCTGTGGGTTATTTATTGCCAAAAAATAGGGTTTTAAGATTTGTTTTAATGTTCAGATAGTGAGAAGATTGGTTTAGTCAGATTTTGGTGAAAAAATTTCATTTTTTTAATTTAGAAAACTGAAAATGTTTTCTAGTTTTGTATTAAAAAATATATTGCTGGTAATAATTTTCGTCCTTCAAAAATGTATCATGGCAATAATTCCGTTTATTTTTCTTTAAAAATTTGTTATGGTAATAATTATTTTTTGCTTCAAAAATGTAAATTTTTCTATAACTTTCTAATTTTCATACTTTCATAATGTTTTAACCCCAGTTTGCCGATGATCTATTGGCCCACAGTTGGGAACCTAACTGGTGATACCACCCGGGCCAGGGTAGACATCGGAATAACAGCAATTAAGAAGTGGTTACATGCTTCTCACAACCTTCCAATCAGACGCCTTGCTGCCGGTTGCAGTTTTTGCCATACCCAGGACCCATAAAAGATAGTAGCGTATAACATATTTGAAGGGTTTGATCAGGTGGATGACAGAACGGGGGTTTCGGGATGTTACAGGAGAAAGTGTGCTAAGAGCCACCAGGGATAGGGAGACGTGGAAGGCTACGATTGCCTATGTCCTGAAAGCAGAGGAAGATTTCTTCAAAAATGCAAGTATGTGTAAACTACTATCACACACAAACAAGACTCTACACCGAAGATAGACCATAATTAATTCCTTTTAATATGTGGAAGCAACCACTCCGTACTACATAGGTACCACTTAAAGACTATTTAAAGAAAAGAAAAACAATTACAATCTTTCATTCTCCAACAGAAAATACTCGAACATCACTATAATATCCGCATGCGTATGGCATCTAAAAGACAGAAATATTTCACTAACAATAAGCTGGAAAATCTTAAAAAAAGCACCTGCCTTCTACAATATTACAAAACATGTTTACATATCCTACATGAAAAAGTAGCAATTATATCTCATACTCTACAAAATAACTTACTAAACATAAGATCAGAAATATTTTCCAAATGCAGACATGAAATAAATACTTATTATCAAAATTTATACCAAATTTATACTAAAAAAAAAAGGAACCGGTGATACCATAATCCTATCAATTAGTCTCTAGTTCAAACTACCATCATAATAATTGCATTTATTGTTATTATCAATTCACCACCATTACTGATCACTACTACCGCTTTACAATGACTATTTGCTGTCACAACTGTTATTATCATGAAATATTATCGCCGTATAAGTCCGCAATCATCATTAACGTAAATTACTCCTCTCTTCCGCAGTAAAATTAATACCACCACATAAAAACAAACAAGCATTACATATTAACATTTCTACAATTTAAATATCTGTAACCACTATAAACAAGCTAATAACCGACTTTAAAAAAATAACAATGTAGCATTAAATAATTAAAAATAATAGCAATTTTACATATCATATTGTCACACAGACCACATCATACGTACAAGAAATCAACAATCGTATGCGCATTGACATCGCTACACTATTTGAATACATAAAAAAAAATGTGTATGCATGTACGAAACGGCACACATATGCATATATATATGCCAAGCCTCATACGGTTCGCATATAGTTATTGGAAAGAACCACTTTTTGCACATAAAAATGGACTCGCCTGATGTGTACATATAATTCTGCATATACGAACAACGGCAGGGTCTGTCACAGAGGGTTTTCTCGCTGCGACTGCATTTCTCACTGTCGGCTTTCTGCCTTCGGGCGAAGGGCGCTCTCTGCTTCCGAGCAGAGAGCAATAAGCCAGTCTTGGCTCCGCCGAAGGGTGGAAGCACGACTGGGGAAAAATAGACAGGTATTTTTTGGCCGGGCCATATAGCCCGGAAATTTCCCCTCATTACTGACAATGTGTCACATGTTGCCTTTAGTGGGAGGGAAAACTAAATATAGTGTTTGTCACAGAGTGTTTTCTCGCTGCGACGGCATTTCTCACTGTCAGCTCTCTGCCTTAGGGCAGAGGGCGCTCTCTACTTACGAGCAGAGAGCAATAACCCAGTTGTGGTTCCGCCGATGATTGTAAGCACGACTGGGGAAAAATAGGCAGGTATTTTTTGGCCGGGCCATATAGCCCGGAAATTCCCACTCATAACTGACCATGTGTCACATGTTGCCCTTAGTGGGAGGGACAACTAAATATAAATATTGTCACAGAGACTTTTCTCGCTGCGACGGCATTTCTTACTGACGCTTTATTTAAAATTCTCTTTGGGCCCCTGAATTTGCAACCTGATTCTCGAACCAGCCAGATATCGCTTCAACTGATTTCACATTAACTCTTGTGATATGGAAGACAAAACTTCTTGCATTCTTTGAATTTTTACAAGTCTTGGTTTGGTATATCAACTTGTACCTTTAACCAACCCAAAAGAAAAAGTGACAAGGTATCAAGTCAGTAATCTTGGTTGGCTACTCATACATAACACAGGGGTTACTTTTCAATCACCCTGTTTGTTTTTTAAATTAAAATAGACAATGGCCGAAAACATATAAAATAGCAGTAATGACGAACTTCCTAAATAAAGCACAGCAAAATTCCTCATCTCAAAACATATTTTTGAGTGAATTAAAATACATAAAATAAACCTTAGTCAACAATAACTTCCCCAACCACATCACTGATAAACAAATAAAATGATTCTTACATAAACATAAACGTCACCAGTATTAAAAACAGAACACTTTATGAAACACCATATTTCTACTGTATTTCATCAAAACCATGGAATATTTATAATATATTATAGAAAACCTGTAAATTTTGTTGTTTCTAATAAAAAAAAAATCCCATCAAATCTAAACTGGCTACGATTGGACATATTACCAGTTATTTGCAAAAACGTCTTTAATGACATTTGAATAAAAAAAAAAAATATTATTTAAATTTCAATTTCAAAACTATCTTGCTGTAATAGAAGTATTATTTATCAAACAATTCTACCTACCATTAATCTTACATTATTTAACAGTGGAAACAGAGTTTTGGATTTTTTTTTAAAAGATAGAAGATCTCACGATTTCTATTGGTGCGCATTACGTGATATTTTACAGAACGCTTCTTTTCAAAAACTCTAAGTACGTTATATTAAAGTCAAAACATGAGGAAAAATAACAATATCAGAAAAATAACACCGTGAAAATAGCCAATGAAAAGGATAAAATCGCTCGAAAATGTAATAATTATAAAAATCCTGCTTTCCTGCCTGTTGGAAGTCCTCCTGCGTAGTACCTATATTTAAGAATTCTGGCGAACCCTCCGACCCCGCCAATTACCGTCCTATTAGTCTCCTTCCAATCTTTGGCAAAGTTTTCGAAGCCATTATCAACGCCGAGGTGATTCAGCACCTTATGACCAACGGGCTTCTCTCTGACAAACAGTATGGGTTTCGCTTCACCAGGTCTACTGCTGATATGCTAACGACCATTACCGAGTACATATACCAGGCACTCGACAAGAATGGTGAAGCCCGAACCGTTGCCTTGGATATCTCCAAAGCATTCGACAGGGTCTGGCATGCTGGCCTCTTGTGCAAACTGCGGAGCTATGGGATAACTGGACATCTGTTTGACCTCATCCAGTCCTTCCTCTCTAACCGCACATTAAAGGTGGCATTAAATGGGCATGCCTCCCAAAACTACCAGACGAACGCGGGCGTCCCTCAAGGTTCTATCCTAGGCCCCACACTCTTTCTGATCTACATTAATGATCTCCCCGACACCATTAGATCCCAAGTTGGCATGTATGCCGACGACACAACGATCTACTCCCGCATCGATCAGAAACCAGGTCTGGACGACAAAGTGAACCTCGCTGCCGCACTTGAAAGGGACCTCCAATCCGTAGTGACCTGGGGTAGGAAATGGTTGGTAAATTTCAATGCCTCCAAAACAAAGCTGTTATCAACTAACCACCATAGACAATCGCATCTACCTCCCATTAGCATGGGACAGGCTAGCCTCCCAGAGAGTAAAATACTACGCCTCCTTGGCCTTACACTCTCGGCGGACCTCAAATGGAATGACTATATTGAATCCATTGCCAAATCTGCTGCTATGAAAGTCGGCTCTCTGTGCAAGGCCCGGAAATTTTTCCCACCTGAAACTATTCTGCACATATACAAATCTACCATCCGCCCGTGTATTGAATATTGCTGCCATATCTGGTCGGGTGCCCCTGCTGCTCTCCTTGGGCTTCTTGACAAAATACAAAGGAGGATCTGTAACGTGGTTGATACTGACTTGGCAGACCGGCTGCAGCCGCTCTCACACCGGCGTGATGTAGCTTCCCTGTGCCTCTTCTACAAGTACTTTCATGGCTTCTGCTCCGATGAGCTTAGATCACTGGTGCCGCCTAAGCACGAATTTACACGAGATACTAGATTAGCAACTAGGTCCCACCCTTTTACAGTTAAACAAATAAGATGTAACCGTAAATTCTACTCCAGCAGCTTCTTTTCTCGCGCTTCCCGCCTGTGGAACTCCCTTCCACAACTCTGCTTTCCCGACAGTTACAATCTCCAGGTGTTTAAATGTAGGGTCAATAGACACCTCCTATCACACTAACTCCCAACTATTCTCACAACACTCTCATCTACCCAAACCCTCATTCTCGGTATCCTCACCCGCCTATCACCCACCCTCTGTTATTTCCTATATTTAACCAGCCTTTCTCCACTCTACGTAGCCCCCTGCACAGTAGTGGCAGTGACATGCCTTGCTCGGGGTGAAACGCTTATAAAAAAAAAACAAAAAACAAAAAAAAAAACACTTTTACATGCCTTAACTCCATAAAAATTATATTGAGAATGGCCATTGAAATTAACTTTCTGACCTCCCAGAAATAAACGGGAAAGCGCACAACGTTAAGTTAATATGTGCGTTGTGGTACAGTAGATATCGGCTCGGACCGGGGAGCCGAGTTCGAATTCCAGTCGAATCCATTGTATTCACTTACGCGCAAATACCCTTGGGAAAGGTATTAATCCGTCTCTTCCTTCCAGTTATGGGTTAAATAGTAGAACAAATTGAGTTCTATAGCCTTGGTCGGAAACCAGTCTACCGCAGAAAGCAATGGCAACCTACTGTTGGGATAATCTTCTGCCCAGTCAGTCATGTCTCTTTCGAGACATGATCGCCCAAGCATGTATCACATATGGCACTTTAACTGACTGATCAGTGAAATATAGGGCGTTCCATTAAAAAGGGAGGAAATTAGCAGTAAATAAACCAGTTTTATTGGTAAAATATTATTGACTTACCAACTGGATCGTGTATTTAAGTCATGGCAATTATGTGTGAAAAATAATATCGCCCAAATATACCTCAAAGGCTTCGATGGTTAAAACCTTTGATGACGTCTCTGCATCGATTGTCCTGGATCTCACCAATATTCCTTGTCTTTTCTCGTGCACCCACCTAGACAAATCTACGGTAATTCATATGATCATCTGGCTTCAGTTCTTTTACTAATTGAATTTTGTGATCGAATAAAGACCAATCCTTTATTAAAAATCGATGTAATGTTGTAGTGAGGTTCGATTCCTGCGCTCGGGGACGAACGGATGTGTCTGAAGTTAACAGGCTTTGATAACTTTAACACATTTTTCGATTGGAGAAAAACATTCAGATTTGTCCGCTGAAGATGTGACAACCCCAGATTCATTGATTAAAGGTGGAATTAAAGTGCTTGCTGTTATTTAACATATTTTTACAGAGGCGCCAGTAGTCTTTGAAGCCAAAAATCTACGCTGTTTAATTCTTTCGGCAAACAACAGCTTAGCATAATTTAGGATACTTTTACACTCATTACGAGCAGAGGTGGAAAGACGACCATAATTGTCAGACGCGTGGCTCTGATAAAGTCGGAAGAAATGATTCCTGCGGGTACTACTGGCCAAGAAAGGAGGTAAGAACCAGGGAGAAGAATGGGGTTTAAGTCGTAACTTCCTAGCTGCATCCATGCTAACTTTAACCCAAAAAGAATCCGTGGATGCACAGTCATAAACGGGAAGATTAAAAACTTTGTTCCAAGGGACGTCACACAGAAAATTGCGGAACGATTCCCAGTCTTCTCTTTGATAGTAGTAAGATATTTATAAGGTTTCCATTCATAACTTAACACAATACAATTATACTGTCATTATATTAGGCGTAATATATTGGACAGTTCAAAACGCAGTCTCAAGTGTGTTCCTTTACATAATGGCAATGTTTATGGAGCAGTACCTGTCGGTCACTCAGTGAATTTGTGGGAAGACTATGATGATACGAGAATTCTCATGGGCTTATTAAAGTATCATAAGCACAACTGGATCATTTGAGTGGACTTAAAGATGGTCAACTTTCTTCTCAGACAGCAGAAATGTTTCACCAAGTTTCCATGTTTTCTCCTCTGTATGTGGGACAGTCCAGCACGAGACAGACATTGGGTCCAGAAGGACTAGCCTATTCGGGACACCCTTGAAGCAGGCATGTTAAATATCATCCAAGACCCAATTGTAAGCAGAGATACGATCATCTTTCCTCCTCTTCACATCAAATTAGGTTTGATGAAGCGATCTGTGAAGACACAGGAAAACTAAGGTAATTGTTTTCAACACATCATCACAGCTTTACCAGGGTTATCATTTGAAAATATCAAAGCAGGCGTGTTTTGATAGCCCACCGATTCGAACCCTAATTCGTGGTGATCAGTTTGTTGCTAAGATGACCCCTTTAGAAAAGGCAGAAGGGTTATCTTTGTGGCAGTAGCTCAGAACTTCATTGGAAACAATAAGATGGAGAACTACAGTGAACCTTTGAACAGAATGCTCCTCGGTTTTCGTGATTTTTTGAACAGCCACTTTGATAAATTCGTGACGAACAAAGAGAACGATTCCACCAAGACCTAAAGATCATGGAAGAACGCTACCAAGGATGCTGGGACAAAATTATGATGTCTGACTACTGTTGGAGCATTAAACAAGATTGTCCAGATGAAGTGGACAAACGCAAAAGTTACAAACGCAAATTCCTACCTGAATAAAATACACAAACAAATTTATAAGCTATTCCTATAAATTCCTATAAAAATGAAAAATTTATAAGCTATTCCTATAATTTCCTATTAATAACGAAAATTTAAAAAATAAATAAAAAATTTAAAAAATAAATAAAAATGTCAAATTGTGTAAAATCTGTAGCTTGCAGACAAAAACCGACTTCAGATTTGAAAATCAGTACACTCAAAATGATTATAGAATTTTTTTTTTAAAAATACAACAAAATGAGTGTTTTCCATTGTTAGCAGAAGCCTTACACAATACATGTGTAGGTACATTTCAGTGATTAGTTAATCACAAGGGCGTTATTGGTTTGGCTTGATCATTAGTATCTTGTAGCATCCTGAATTCTACAAAGTGTTGGATACCGCTTGCGGAGCCAATTAGTCTCATTAATCTTCTTCTCGGGAAGAAGGTGTTTCAAGCTACCAGAGTGAATGCCACTACATGTACACAATGATCCAGAACGAAGAAGGCGAGCAATAAATTAAATGAAAATAGAAAACAAATGGAGAATACTTCAGAATCAGAAAACGGAAGCTGAAACATTTTGGGAAAAAATGAGGAAAGAAGTCTTGGAGTATTTGAAACCCACAAGATATTTAAAACAAAATGAACATTGGAAAAGAGCTGCCTGGCGTCTATGCGAGAATGTCTATCAGAAAAGCAATTTGGAGTCTTGAAAAATACACAAGGGTCCTGAACGCTATCACGGAAAGGAGGCTTTGGGAAATATTTGTTAAGGGAACACAACATCTAGAAAAGGATTGAATGAAAAGGGAGATTTTCTTATACTCTGGTTTATTTTTTAAAAAATTTTGTTTTATATCAGCAGCGAAACTGGTTCCACAAATCTAATACCTGTGTGCTGTTGAGAAGAAAAACAAACAAGCATTGATAAATTCTTTTGTTTCAGATTTGAAAGTATCTGTTTAAACGTCAACGCATCCAGCCTCCATTCCTGAAATTACTTCATTAGAAAGGGGGAAAAAATGCACTCATTTTGATTGACTGGGAAGAAAGGACGAAAAAGCAAACAATGTCAATCTATCATTTAACGACACAGCGGGATGAATAATTATTATGTAATTGAAAAATGCTTTTCATGTATTTGAAACGAATAATTCGCTTTTAGAAAGACTTATTACTACTACTACCACCACCACTACTACTACTACTACTACTACTACTAATAATAATAATAATAATAATAATAATAACAACAACAACAATAATAATAATAATAATAAGAAGAAGAAGAAGAAGAAGAAGAAGGAATAGGAAAATGAAAAAGAATAATTCTACGAAAATAAATAGGAAAATGTAAATAAACTTAAGACGGTAACTTCAATTCAGACTCTAAAACAAACAAACAAAAAAATTCAATTAGATGACAACAAGAAAAAAAAAACCGAAGAATACTCGTTCGAATATCTGAATAACGAAGCCACAAATGAGCTTAAAGAATTTACTACACACAAAATCAATTAGTCTGTTTGTTTTTTATTTCATGTCGAAGAAAAGTTATGTTCTCTATAGAAAACTGAACATTTTAAGAGTTCGAATTTCTCAGTCGATGGCATAATTATGGATAATTAAAAACGAATAATCCCAAAATAAAACCAAATAATTGGAATTAAAATCATATAGATTTACAATAAATAGATTAAAAGATAAACTATAATACAAATACTGCTTTAGTAATCATATTCACTAATCGTATATATATATATATATATATATATAATCTAAACTTATTTATAAAAATGGAACTTTATCTGTGTGTGTGTGTGTGTGTGTGTCTGTGTGTGTGTGTGTGTGTGTGTGTGTGTGTCTCTGTGTGTGTATCCGTTACCTATAGACTCCGAACCGGCTTTTCTTGAGAATTGACACAGTTGTACTATAAGGGTCTGCGAGTGTTCTTAGCTAGGTTTTGTGCCGAGGTACCCCCGACAAATATCAAAAATCGATAATCGAAAAAATCGAGTTATAGAAGGAGTGGTCCGATTTTAATCAAATTTGATACACTCATAGACAACGACATGAGAAACGATATTCAGAAGGTTGCAGTTCTTACAATAGTGCAGAAAATCGATAATATATATATATATATATATATATATATATATATATAAGGCAAGATATTTGTGTGTGTGTTTGTTTATCTGTCTGTATGTCCTTTATACAAATCCACAATTTTTATGCGATTCTCACCAACTTCACACAAATATTCTTTAGACTGAGTCTGAGCTCCAAGACCATGGGTTAGTTTTAAAGCTTTCATTACACCGAGCAACGTCGGGCTATACTGCTAGTATATATACACACATACACACACACACACACACACACACACACACACACACACACACACATATATATATATATATATATATATATATATGTGTGTGTGTGTGTGTGTGTGTGTGAGAGAGAGAGAGAGAGAGAGAGAGATTAAAAAACTAGCAAACATTGTTTCCTTACTTTTAATAAAAATGTATAATAATTTTAGCAACAGAGTTTTCCGGTTATATTTATTACCATAACTCACACCCCTGAAGATGATCTCGAAAAGAAGTTGAAAGTACTTGGGTACCTTAAGAATTGAATGAAAATAACAGCTTTCAACGTTACAGGTAATTTTTTACATATTTTGATTGTAATACGCGAAAGATTATCGGTGAGTATGAACGGGTTTTGTTAAAAAAAAAGAGCAAACATAATGTTTACAATTCATTTAAATAATTTTTGACCAATGGGAGCGACTTCAGTCAGTTAAGTGCCACACGTGATACACGATTGGGAGATCATGTCTCGAAAGAGACATGACTGACTGGGCAGAAGACTATCCCGTAGTAGGTTGCCATTGCTTTCTGATGTAGACTGGTTGCCAGCCAAGGCTATAGAACCCAATCTGTTCTGCTATTTAACCCATAACTGGAAGGAAGAGACGGATTAATACCTTTCACAAGGGTATTTGCGCGTAAGTGAATACAATGTATTCAACTGAAATTCGAACTCGACTCCCCGGTTTCTCGTTCCGAGCCGATATCCAATGCACCACACCGCACACCAAACCAAAAACGACTTTGCGAGTAAATGCAAAAGATTTAGACTACAATAAACGGACTTCATCAGCGTCAGTCACACAAAGAGTCAGATGGAAGCCGCGAGACGAAACGACTAAAATGTAACTTCAACTTCAAATCGACCCGGAGATAAGGTCAGGTCGCACTTTGTTCTCTTTCTCCTTTATCCCTTTCAACAATTACTACTATGAACATTTTCTACAAATCTTGAGACCCTTAATTCAACTTTATCATTGATCACGAACTGTAATCTTAACGTCTTAATAATGTTTCTAATAGCACATTGACTTCTACAACTTGTGTTATTCTTTCCTTTTAATAAATTTCTATTTTAAAAGGCGAAATGTATATTTTATTATTCCACTCTTCTACACTAATCCACTCTTCTACACTTAATCCACTCTTCTAACCACTCTTCTAACTAATCCACACATTCCAACTGACTACCAATGTTCTGATGAAAACCTTCTGATGATAATTCTGCATAAAACTTGTAAGCTGTAGGGAGTTTGGTTAAGTATGACCCGAGGCCGAATCAAAGAAACATTAACCATCTCACTACACTATATATATATATATATATATATATATATATATATACATATGAGTTGTGATCATGTTTAGCGTGAAAATTGTTGTTTCTTTCAGTAGTGTTATTGATAAACGTATTTGGCAAGCAGGTATTTATTGTAAAGTGCTCAATATCGAGATAAATATTGATTGTTGAGAGATTTGACTCTAATTATTATGTCACTTTAACTGGGGGAGGGTCGAGCAGAATGAAAATATACCCAGTCTGGATGAGTGATAACAATGAACCGGTTAAGCTTGAGTGAAAATTGTACTTTGCATTAAACACACACACACACACACACACACACACACACACACACACACACACACACATGAATATATATATTGTCATCCGCAGACAGATCTGTTTCGCCGTATCACAGGTCATCAATACGGCTAGACTCCGATTGCTTTTTTAGCCAGGATTGAAAGCCGACCGAAATGGCGTCAGTCGATATATATATATATATATATATATATATATATATATATATGTCTATTATGTTTAATCATGAGCCGTTCTAAACATCGTATTTTGGCTTTAATTTCAGGTGAAAATAAAGAAAAAACATCTCCAACATTTGGATATTTTTATGATGCTGATTCGAAGATTTCATCTCACATGAGCCATCTTCAGAGTGGTTACAGGGACGTTAACATAAAGACATCCACCATAAAAGATGATTTTATCTTGTGTTGACATAAACCTTCTTATCCAACCATAATAATCACCGAAAAGCAGACGCATTTCATAAATTTGTAATGCGATTCTATGACGTCACACCGCGTGAGAGACGGAAATGTTAACAGAGCCATATGTTTCATTGCAATAAAATATGTTCTGACCAGATTGAAACGTGATTTTATTAAGCCTGGTTGTTTTGATTAAATGTAGATGGCCTCCAATATCTGAAGTTTCTTTTACTGTGAGTATATGTGAATATATTGGTTTTTGCTATGGCCACGCTGACCCGTAGACTTATCTGCTGCTTTTCTAATTATAGTTCAACTAAACAACATTAGCCATGTAGGTAATATGAGATAGATTTCAGTCGATAAGACAATAATATGTTCGGCTATCGTCAGGTTCATAATTCTGTTCTGTTTTTTCGAATAAGAAAAGGACTTTATTCATTGATAATTGCTTACAACTACATGTCTTAGTCCTTATAATGTCTACGTCAGTCTCTATACTTCTAAAGTCAACCCAAAAATCTTTGAAATTTCAGTTACTGTTTATTTATATATTTATCTCAATAACAAATCGGTCCTGCTCTCGTTGAATTCATACTCCTGACCTGACTTTGGAATAGGATAAAACATTTATCCGTTGATTCCTTCTTAGAATTGGGGATCCTGTTCCTCATACGTCAGTGTCTATACTTCTAACATCAATGCAAAAAATCTCAGGATATTTAGTTACTGTTTATTTATATTTATTTTTCTCAATAACAAATCGGTCCTGCTCTCGTTGAATTCATACTCCTGATCTGACTTTGGAATAGGATAAAACGTTTATCCGTTGATTCCTTCTTAGAATTGGGGATCCTGTTCCTCATACGTCAGTGTCTATACTTCTAACATCAATGCAAAAAATCTCAGGTATTTAGTTGCTGTTTATTTATATATTTTTCTCAGAAAAAGAAGATCGGCTTGGCGATCGTCACCTTCATAATCCTGCCTTGTCATTTGAATAGGTAAAGACGTTAATCTATTAATTCTTAATTAGAACTTGGTTACATGTTTCTTTAAAATGTACGTCCATCTCTATACATCTAACGACAAATGATAAATCTTTGATATTTCACTTACTCTTTATTAATGTATTTTTTTCATTAGAAGTGTTAGGTTCAGCTATCGTTCAGTTTATCCTGCAGCTTTGATTTTTGAATAGCGGATTCTATTTATTTATTTTTCTCAATAGGAGAAGATAGATTCGGCTATCGTCCGGTTCATTCTTCTGTATTGTCCTGTGAATATGAAAAAACCTTTATTCTTTGATTCCTGCTTAGTCTACTCCATATCTATACTTTTAACGTCAACGCAAAAACCTCTGTTATTTAACTTGCTCATTATTTTTTCTCAATGAGATAGATTCGCTATCATCCGGTTCATTCTTCTGTATTGTCCTGTGAATATGTGTATAGCACAGCGTTGCTCGGGTGTAATGAAAGCATTAAAACTAATCGATGGTCCTGGAGCTCAGACTCTTTGGACGTTGACACGAGAGACTAAAAAGCAATAGTTGTTTTCGGTTAAAGCGAAACGGTAGACTGAAAGAAAAATGAATGGATGTAAGTCAAATTTTGAATTCCTGGTATCGATATCACATTTTCTGCACTATTGTAAAAACTGCAACCTTGAAACTTCTGAATATCGTTTCTTATGTCTTTGTCTATGAGTGTATCAAATTTGATTAAATCGTACCACTTCTTCAATAACCTGATTTTTTCGATTATCGATTTTTGATATTTATCGGGGGTACCGAGACACAAAACCTAGCTAAAAACACTTGCAGATGCTTATAATATATCTGTGTAAATTTTCAAGAAAATCGGTTCAGACGTTTCGGAGTCTATAGGTAACATACACACACAGACACACTCACACGCATACAAAAAGAGAGACAAAGTTCCATTTATAAATAAGTTTAGATTCTACTCCATATCTATACTTTTAACGTCAACGCAAAAAAATATTTGTCTTATAATCTATTTATTTGTTTTTCTTAAAAGGAGAAGATAGATTCGGATATACTCCGGTTCATTCTTCTGCACTGTCTTTTGAATAGAAGAATATGTTTATCCGTTGATTCCTCCTTAAAACTTGATCTCCGTTTCCTTATAAATTCAACATAAATCATTATACTTTCAACGTCAACTCAAAAATCTCTGAAATTTGAGTTACTCTTTATTTATTTTTCTCGGTGGAAGGAGATAGTTTCGGCTATTGTCTAGTACAGCATCCTGTCCAGACTTTTGAATAGAAGAAGCCGATTATCCGCCATTTCCTGTTCATTATAAAGTCTACGTAAATCTCTATATTTCCAGCGTCAACGCAAAAATCTCCGAAATTTAAGTAACTATTTTTTTCTTAATTAAAAAAGATACTTTTGGCTATCGTCCAGTTCATCCTTTTGCTTTGTCTTTTAAATAAGAGAAGACATTTATTCGTTGAATCTTGGTCTCCTATTCTTTAAAACGTTTACGACAACCTCTGTCCTTCTAAAGTTAATGAAAAACTCTTGTGTTACTCCTTTTTATTTATTTTCATCAATAGGGTAAGATAGGTTCGGCTATCGTCCAGTTCAAACCCTGAATTAAGAGAAGGCATTGATTCGCTGGTTTATTTCTTAAAATTTGGTCTCCAGTTCATTATCTAAATCTAAATTTATTTATAAATGGAACTTTGTCTCTGTGTGTGTGTGTCTGTGTGTGTGTGTGTCTGACTTGGCAGCTCCGAAACGGCTGAACCGATTTTCTTGAAAATTTACACAGTTGTACGATAAGCAACTGCGAGTGTTCTTAGCTTGGTTTTGTGTCGATGTAACTCCGATAAATATCGAAAATCGATAATCGAAAAAATCGGGTTAGAGTAGGAGTGGATCGATTTTAATCAAATTTGATACACTCATAGACAAAGACGTAAGAAACAATATTCAGAAGTTTCAAGGTTTCAGTTCTATTCTTGGATGAATTATTTGACTCCGATATTGGAAATCTATACACTGATATCCTACCGGGTGTGATCAAAATCTGTTTTCAACCCTTTTATTTTAGTTTTTGCTTCGAGTTTGGCTGTAAGTAGGTATAATTGCAGTTCTTAGTCTCAGGCATGATGCCATTTACTCAGAGGACTTATTTAGCCTTCAAAATTCAGTTTACGACGAAAAAATCTTATTTGATATCGATACCAGGAAATCAAAATTGGACTTACATCCATTCATTTTTCTTTCAGTCTACTTTTTCGCTTTAACTGGAAACAACTATTGCTTTTTAGTCTTTTGTGTCAACGTCGAAAGAGTCTGAGCTCCAGGATCATGGATTAGTTTTAAAGCTTTCATTACACCCGAGCAACGCCGTTGTATACTGCTAGTAAATTATGTCAATCTAGATACTTCCAACGCAAAAATAACAATTTGCGTTAATATTTATTTATTTATTTTATAATCATATCGACCCAAGCAAGGCATTTTACTGCTTTTGTTTTGCAGGGGGTTACATAGGAGAAAGCCATGAGAGACTAGTGAAAAGTTATGTCAGGAAGTCGGTAAGAGAAAGGTGATAATACTGATGAGAGTGGAGTTGACAGAAAAAGGAGCATGAGAGAGAGAAAGGATGCAGGTTAGTGAGGTGGGAGATGACTATTGACTTTACATCTAAATTCTTGGGGATTGTAGATGTCGGGGAAGCAAGTAAACGGAAGGGAATTCCATATGCGGGAAGTTCGAGAAGAGAAGCTGATGAAGTCGAATTTGCGTTTACATTTTATTGGTTTCACAGAAAAAGAGTGAGACCTAGTCGCTAATCTTGTCGCTCGAGTAAATTTATATATAGGGGCCACTAGTGAGGTATGTTCATCGGAGCAGAAGCCGTGAAAGTATTTGTAGAAGAGACACAAAGAAGTCAGATTGCGCCGGTGTGAAAGTGACCTTATTTGAGCTGCCAAGTCGGGATCAATCACATTACAGATTCTCCGTTAGATTTTGTGGATAGTACGAGCACCCGACCAGAAATGGCAGCAGTATTCAATGCAGGGTCGGATGGTAGATTTATAAATGTGCAGGATTGTATCAGACGAAAAAAAAACAAACTTCCAGGCCCTACACAGAGAACCGGATTTATTTATTTATTTTTCTTAGTAAGACAGGTTCGTGTGTCGTCTGTTCCTCCACCTGACCTGGGTTTTGAGTAAGGAGGAAGCGTTTAGCCGTTTATTCCTGCTTAGTACTTGGTCACCTGTTAACGTATAAAATCTACGTCAATCTCTATACTTCTAACGTCAACGCAAAAATCTTTGTAATTTTTGTTACCCTTTGTTTATTATTTTTATCAGTAGGATAAGTTCGGCTATCGTCCAGTTCACACCCCTGCTTCGACTTTTGAATAAGAGAAGGCCTTTATTCGTTGTTGTTTTATTTTTTAATTTAGTCTAATGTGCCTTATAAATTATATGTCAATCTCTATACTTCCAACGTCAAGGCAAAAATCTAAATTTACGTTACTATTTATTTTTCTTAGTAAGAGAAGGTAGTTTCGACTGTCTTTTGTTTCCTCCTCCTGACCTGACTTTTGAATAGGAGAAGACGTTTATCCGTTGATTCCGGCTTAGTACTTGGTCTTCTGTCTACCTCAATCTCTATATTTCTAACGTCAACGCAAAAAAAAAAAAAATGAAATTTGAATTACTCTTTATTTAATTATTTTTCTGAGTAGGGGAAGATAGTTTTTTTTTAATTATAATCATATCACCCCAAGCAAGGCATTTTACTGCCACTGTTTTGCATTTTACTGCCGCTGTTTTTACATAGGAGGAAAGTTATGAGAAAGAGTGATATGTTATAGGTCGTGTCAAGGAAGTGGGTAAGAGAAAGGATGAGAATACTGATTAGAGTGGAGTGGACGGAGAAGGGAGCATGAGAGAGAGAATGCAGGTTAGTGAAATAGGAGATGATTATTGACTATTGACTTTACATTAAAATTCTTGCAGATTGTAGCTGTTTGGGAAGCAAATAAATGGAAGAGAATTCCACAGGTGGAAAGTGCAAGAAAGGAAGCTGATTGAGTAGAATTTGCAAACTAGTAGAGTTTCGGCTATTATTTTGCTCACCCCCTACATTGTCTTTTGAATGTAAGAAGAGGTTTACCATTTGTTTGATTTTTAGAATTGGATCATATCTTTCTTCTAAAATCTACTTCAATCTCTACGTCTTTAAAATGTTTTTGTATTATGATTAGTGGTTTAGACATTGATTTTTTATTAATAACGTTTTTATTATTTTTATTCTGTTTTGCATGTGGATGATTTTATAATGTTTGTATTGTTAACATGTGTATTACGGTTTTAATATGTCTCCATGTTTATTTAAATCAGATCGTATTTAACTCCGTTCTGAGAGACGCAGCATGATTGTTCGCGTCAATGTAGTAGTCGTGGAACTGATATAATTACTTATGAAACTCTATCATGAACACAGCTCTTCAAAGGACATGTAAAATGGTAAATGATATTGGTTTGATGTTGTTTAGAACTTTCAGGTGATTTTTTTTTTTTTGACGATGAAGTTTGCAGTTTTGGATTTTGTGTAAAAGATAATTTAATTTTTTCGGTTAAGTCAATGTGAGTTGTATATTTTCGGATGATATTTCAAAGTGAAATTTCGTCCTGATTGTAACTGGTATGCATTTAGTTTTTGTTGAAAATATTTATGTTATTGTTTTATCTATGTGTTTATTATTGTTATGGGTCAAGTATTAAAGAAAAAGTCTAATGTATTAGTCAACCAAACAATTTGAAAGTCCGTTGTTGACGATTGTTTCGAGTTATGAATTTCTTTGAAGAAAAACAAATTAGAAGATGAATTCTCGTACGCTGTCGTGGGGAAATTTTTAATAACACCAATTTTAGATCTAAGCGGATATTGACTAGTATAATTAAGGTGACAAAAATTTTTACTGGTGTTTTTTATTTATATCATGAAGCAGTGAAAGTGTTATTACGAGACTCTACAAGGAATCTAAGAATGAGAGTTAATTTCTTTGACTATATTAAATGTGAAATTGAGAACGGAGTTTTTTTTTAAAAATGCAGTTTTAAGATTATCAATTTCTTTCTTTGTTCTCAGTTGAAATGAAAATATCTTCTACGTAGTGGACTTATATTTTCAGCTGTGTAATTTAAAAAGAAAAACTTTGTTTTCTACGTGTAATATGTAAAAGAGGAGCACGAACCAAGGGGGTTTCCAATATTTACTTCGTTACTTTGTGTGTAAATAAGGTTTTTATGGTCTTAGAAATGGACCTTCCTTGTACAAGCAAGCAATTTCGTTTTAAGAGTATTAGAATTGATCGGTAGTTATGAAATTGAAGTATGTTTATATACGGAGTTAACTTTATGAGTTAATCTTATGATTTTAATTCTTTTGAGAACATAAATTATATGAAGATTATGTCAATGGTTTCAGCAACAGTAAATATTACTAAACAAGTTCAACTCTACAGATGTGAGAGTACTTTGGTTTGGGGTTAGAGATTTAAGAATTAAAGAGGAATTCCTTGGTCGACTTAATGCTATAATTAGTAGATAAGTATGGCGTGATAGTATCTTTCAGGAATTTTGACAATTGGTATATGGTTGTTGAGATCTGAGAAATGACAAGTCGTAAAGGCTATCCATGTTTGGGTATTTTTACGTCACCGTATAAGTAATCCTTGAGATTTGAAAAGAAATCCCTCGACCGCCGGTTGAGAGCAAGGGAAAATTTAATCGCCCCAAAATAATTTTTACTCGACCGATTCCATTTTCTTAATAGTTGCCTTACGTAAACATAGCGTGAATGGGTGACTGAAAACAAAACATGAAATTTTAATTAAAATTTTCGAACTTTTGAGTTTGAGTTTTTTTAATATCATAAGTGGAGATACTTAAATACGTAGTTTCTTTCTTCAGTTTGACTGCAACGTCCATCTCATAGATAATAAAAAATAACAAATATGATTTTCTCAACGATTTTATATTAAAAAATTACTTGTATAATTTGTTTTTCGGTGCGTGGTTGAAAGAAGTATGCGTATTATTTTTCTTTCTTTTAAATGTTCGTTTTTACATTTCATAAGCGTGGAGGAAATATAGTTGTTGAGTCAAGGAAAATATTTTTCCAAATGAGTTTCTAAAAATCTATGAGCATCTTTAATCTGGGCGACAGAGACATTTTAGCTCCACTCTGGAAGCGTTAATTAAACGAACTTTTACACTGACAGGGGCGATAAAAGCTAGACAGTAGCTTGTCATTCTAAATTCCATTTGTCAGATCTTGCTTTGATGATTGCGGGATGTCCGTGTCATTTGTTTAACAACACATTTCGACGTAAATCAGGTGCCGTGCATAAGACCAAAGAGATCAATAATGTCATTGTAGGCCATTCTAAATAACTTGTGAATCTTCAATGGTATACTTTTGGGTTGTAAAAGGAATCAGATTTTTTTTTCTATATTTGAAGGGACACGTTTCATTGCGAGCTTTTTAATCGATCGCGGGCCAGTAAATCAATAATATTTAATCACCCAATGAAGTTTTTAATCCAACTGAGACGATCGCGGGAGTGAAATCTCAAAGGCTGCGTATAAGTATCCAGGTTGACAATCGCCAATAATTTTGTTTATTTTCAAGGATCCTTCTACGGCATTCTCAGGTCTTTAAAGATTCGGTGGGTTTCGTATTTAGTCTTGTGAATTTTGATCGATCATCTATGGAGTGCTGGAATTTCTCATGGTAATCCAATTTATCCAAAAGTACAAAAATATTAGATTTATCAGCTCATCGGATGATGATATTAGGGCTTTTTTTTCTTTTTTTAGCGGCAGTTGCGAGATTTGTTGAGATTTTTGGTGGATGTTGTATAGAGAATATTTTTATACCTTCAGACTTGAGATCTCTGAGATTTGGACTGAGTTTTATTAGTATATCTTCTTCCAGTTGGCACAATGACCGGTTTTGGATTACAGTTTTCGTGTTATTTGTGATGGGGTCAAGTCTTGGAGTAGATAGACTAAACTATCTCCCGGTTCATACTCCACCCACGTCTATTGAACGGGTGAAGAGGCTCATCCCTTGTCCCTGTTTAGGATGTGATTTCCGGCTTTTTTTTTGTTTATTTTTTTCAATTGGAGTAGATAGATTAAACTATCGCCCGGTTCACACTCCACCCACGTCTATTGAACAGGTGAAGAGGCTCATCCCTTGTTTTCTGTTTAGGATGCGGTTTCTGCTTTTTTCTTTTCCAATCTTTTCACTCTTTTCTTTTTTTTTCTTTTTTTCAATTGGAGTATATAGACTAAACTATCACACTCCACCCGCGTCTATTGAACAGGTGTAGAGGCTTAATCCCTTGTTCACTGTTTAGGATGTTGTTCCCGGCTTTCACTTTTCCAATCTATACACTATTACGTAGCCCCCTGCACATCAGTGGCGTTACCGCCTTGCTCGGAGTGATATGATTAAAAAAAAAGTTTGGGTCGCAGATAACAATTTGGTTCGAGATTTAAGAATTTCGTTCTGGTGTTCTGTTAGTGTGTACTGGACAGGTTAATGTATATATCAGTGTTGTTGCGAAGCAAGATATTACCTTGGTATAGGTTGTAGAACTTTTTTGTGATTGTTTGTTGGTGTTTAAGTACAACATTGTAGATGATGTGCTCTACTAAACACAACGAAACCAACCTAACCCTATCCGTAACATACTAGCCGACAATACAAATATCATAGTGTCATCTACATAAAAAAATAGCCTAGAAATAATGGAAGCATTATAAATGAAAAAGAAAAAACCAACACTCAATAAGATCAACTACGAAGACGCTAACAACATGCTTACCGTTTTCTGAACATAATACATTTACACTACTCTACAACATACATAACACTACATACATTCAGTAATACGTAAAATGACATTCATCCTTGATAATGAATAAAAGTATATCTGAAAGTTCACGGATAAACAAAATGTTCAATCAACATTTATAATATTTATGTCTTGAAATGAAAAAAAAATCATAAGACTACTTAAAAAATTATGTAATACTTTTTTTAAAATTTTAATGAAACCTGTATAAATGCGAGATTGCTACCCAAATATACTATATATAATAACCCAGGCACAGATCACGAGCGCGCACACACACACACACAGAGACACACACACACACACATTGTGTTCATCCGGGTAATCTAACGCAAGGTTTTACAAGGTATGCAAATGAAAGGCAGGCATGTCGACATACGAACCGCTTGTTGTAATTCGTATGCAAATAAGCAGCCGAGAAAAGGCATAAAACAAGGATAGGAGGCGATTTGAGGGAGTAGGAACTTCGTCGGTTGGAGAAATGGTTGAGCGAGAAGACGAAGAAGACGACGACAAAGAAGAAGAAGAAGAAGAAGAAGAAGAAGAAGACGACGACAAAGAAGAAGAAGAAGAAGAAGAAGACGACAAAGAAGAAGAAGAAGTAGAAGACGACGACGATGACAAAGACGACGACAAAGAAGAAGAAGAAGAAGACGACAAAGAAGAAGAAGAAATAGAAGACGACGACGATGACAAAGAAGAAGAAGAAGACGACTACAAAGAAGAAGAAGTAGAAGACGACGACGATGACAAAGAAGTAAGAAGACGACGACGACAAAGAAGAAGAAGAAGAAGAAGACGACGACAAAGAAGAAGACGAAGAAGACGACGACAAAGAAGAAGAAGAAGAAGAAGACGATGACGATGACAAAGAAGAAGAAGACGACGACAAAGAAGAAGTAGAAGACGACGACGATGACAAAGAAGAAGAAGAAGACGACGACAAAGAAGAAGAAGAAGACGACGACAAAGAAGAAGAAGAAGAAGAAGAAGAAGACGACGACAAAGAAGAAGAAGAAGAAGAAGAAGAAGCCGTTGAAAAGGCCAGGAGAACATGAGAATTCAAGTTGTCGTCAAAGATTGTGTTTGCACCTGAAACACAAACATATTACAGATTTTCTTTTCCCTACACACACACATACAGAAACACATACACACTTTTATATATATATATATATATATATATATATATATATATATATATTTGAGTTGTGATAATGTTTGGCGCAGAGACCGTTGTTTATTTTCAGTAATTTTACTAATAAAATTAATTCGGCAATAAGATACACCATTGACAGATTTAAGCAATTCAAATAAAACCTACTTCATATAAAACAATTAAACGGACTTCCATTCATGCCTACATTAAAAAGCAATAAAAACAACTCAAACGCCTGCACTGTAAAAAGAAAGTCAACCAACTTCAGAAAATACAATATTAAAAGCAATTAAGACAAAAAAGCAAGGAAAAACTAATAATCACCGGTAGACGACTTCCAAAACAAAATATTAAAGCTTCATATAAATAAGAACAAAAATGGGACAGGGCAGACGATTAAAAACTCAGACCTGACGAGTGACGACATCATAACAGTTTCATCACGAAACGTCGAAGTCTGAATATACCTGCCCAGTTAAGTGACAATTTTAAATCCTATTTGAAATAAAAATTTACGAATTTTCGAGTTGAAATATCCATTATTGATTAAAATAAAAAACTTAATCAGGCTGACCGATACCTAAAAAAGTCTAAAAACAAATATCTAAAAAGTCTTTATTTAAGTCTCCGTGTTTAGTTTGTGGCCCGGTTGGAAGATGAATTGGGATTGAACAGACAGACAGACAGACAGACAGACAGAAAGATAGATAGATAGATAGATAGATAGATAGATAGATAGATAGATAGATAGATAGATATACCGATTGTGACAGATAGATAGATAGATATACCGATTGTGATAGATAGATAGATAGATAGATAGATAGATAGATAGATAGATAGATATACCGATTGTGACAGATAGATAGATATACCGATTGTGATAGATAGATAGATAGATAGATAGATAGATAGATAGATAGATAGATAGATAGATAGATAGATAATATACTGATTGTGATAGATAGATAGATAGATAGATAGATAGATAGATAGATAGATAGATAGATAATATACTGATTGTGATAGATAGATAATATACTGATTGTGATAGATAGATAGATAGATAGATAGATAGATAATATACTGATTGTGATAGATAGATAGATAGATAGATAGATAGATAGATAGATAGTATACTGATTGTGATAGATAGATAGATAGATAGATAGATAGATAGATAGATAGATAGATAGATAGTATACTGATTGTGATAGATAGATAGATAGATAGATAGATAGATAGATATATAGATAGATAGATAGATAGATAGATAGATAGATAGATAGATAGATAGTGACGCTTGAGCCATGGTTGTGTTGAAATTGAATTATGTTAATTTATTCGAATTATCGATTAGAATAATTTACTTGAATTGACTATTAACAGATACTTTTTTGTTCCATGAGATGTTTACCTAACATTCTAATCTTGGGACTGACCAGTGTCCTCCTACCTCCAAACTTAACATGTTTGGCGGTAGGAGGACACTGGTCAGTCCCAAGATGCAAGTAACAATGGCTAGCTAGTACAGCAGCAGAATAAAAAATAATGCAAGGACAAAGAAAGAAAGAAAAGTATAACAAATGAACAATTTCAAACGAGAAAGTTTTAACAAGATATTTTCTCAGTCTCTTTCCACTAAATTCAGTGGAATATCTCTTCTTCCTCTGTTGCTCCCTGTCCGCAATTAGTATGGCTAATGCTAGTTTTATGGAGAGCAAGCCACGAAGCCTCCTTGGCCTTTTCAACCGACCTAAAGTGGAATAACTTCACAGACTCTATAGCTTCATCTACTGATAAGAATGTATCCTGCCAGCAATTTGTTCTCATCAGAATCCAACTAGCATATTGATAAATATACCATTCGTCCTTGGATTGAATGCTGTTGCCATAACTGGTTATTTGCTCCTTCCATTCATCTGGAGGTTCTAGATAAAATAAAAAAAAGGATCTGCAATATAATCAGCCTTGACTTGGCATCTCGACCTCAATCACATTCTAACTGACCTGATGTGGCTTCTCTCTTTTTTATGCAAATATTTTCATGACAACTGCTCTGAAGAGCTTTTCTCCTGATGCCTTATCTACATGAATTAAAAAAAAACAACTTACTAGGTTTGCATCTAGGAGCCATCAGCTAACCGTTAAAATAATTAAACTTAGCTCTCTCTTCTACTTTAAGAGTTAATTTTTACCTGTTGGTCACCTTTTCGTTTACTTGCTTCCACCAAATATCAGTCAGTTAGTTAAGTTCCATACGTGGTACACGCCATGGCGATCATGTCTCAAAAGAGACATGACTGACTGGGCAGAAGATTATCACGCAGTAGGTTGCCATTGCTTTCTGCGGCAGACTCGTTGGTGGACGAGGCTATAGAACTCAATCAGTTCTGTTATTTGCCCTATAGCTGAATTGAGAAGAGATGGATTATATTACATTATTATATTAAGTATGATTAGTGGGGGATCAGTTTAGTACTTAATAACAATAGAAAACCGATCCCCCACATTATGCCCAGTAGAAATTTTAATTATGTTTCCAACTATTATATTCAGTCAGTCAGTTAAGTGCCATACGTGATACACGCTTGGGCGATCATGTCTCAAAAGAGACATGACTGACTGGGCAGAAGATTATCCCGCAGTAGGTTGCCATTACATTCTGCGGTAGACTTGTTGACTGCCAAGGCTTTAAAATCTAATCTGTTCTATTATTTAACCCATAACCCGAGGGAAGAGACTGATTAATACCTTTTTCAGCTGGAATTTGAACTCGGCTCGCCGAATTCTCGTTCCGAGCCGATAGCGCCCCCAACGGTAAAATCTCCAAAAATTGAAACCCAAAGTCAGTTGCCATCTTTATCTTCTTGAATCCCGTTCATCTTTGAGTTATTCATAAATACTCCTGCCCCTAAGTCTTTTCTCTCAGTGTAACACTCTGCACACTAGTGACGCTTGAGTCATGGTTGTGTTAAAATGATTGTAAAAACTAAGATAGATAGATAGATAGATAGATAGATAGATAGATAGATAGATAGATAGATAGATAGATAGATGTCTTACGGCATACGGCCTATCACGTTGAATGCACCGGTCCTCGCTCGATCACCGAAGTTAATCAACGTTGAGCCTGGTCATTACGTAGATGGGTAACCGCTTCGGAATACCAGGTCAGTAAGAGTATGCTTGACGGATAAGCGTTGTGGTGCAGTGGATATCGGCTCGGGAAGACAAATCTGTGAGCCGAGTTCGAATTCTAGTTGAATACCCTGCATTCGCGTAAGCACTGGTACGATTGGGAAAGGTATTAATCCGTCCCTTCACTCCAGTTATGGGTTAAATAACAAAGGTAGGACTTGGGGACCCTGTCCTTAAAAACAAATCCCAATGAATCTTGATACTCGAAAAGAAAAATGTATTACTAGACACAAAACTTATATAAACAATAATAAATTGTTGAAAGAAAAAGTTATTACCAGCAATAAATAAATAAAATTTAGTTGGCAATAAATGACCCGCCGAGGTTGATTTGCCATAAAAACAAACCAACATACATACATACAGGGTGAGATTGATAAATATTCTATATAATTATTTATACATAAAAATAACATCACATTTTATATTTACCAAAATAGCGCAAAAATATATTTTCTCGATGCCTGTAAATACTGTCGCAATCTTTGACTTCAGTTCATCTTTTGTGTTACAATTTTTTTTGGTCTCTGGCCAAAATTTTCACAAAACCTAATAAACAAAGACCAGTCATCTGAGTAGTTAGACAACCAGATATATGAGGTAATATGGTCGCTGCATGATCTGACAGCTTCTGCTTTTGTAGCATGGTGCAGAGTGCTGTTTGGCCTGGGGTATCACTACATCTTCAAGTCACTTGATTTAAGTCTCCGTGTTGAGTTTGTGGCCCGGTTGGAAGAGGACTGGGGATAGATAGATAGATAGATAGATAGATAGATAGATAGATAGATAGATAGATAGATAGACCGATTGTGATAGATAGATAGATAGATAGATAGATAGATAGATAGATAGATAGATATACCGATTGTGATAGATAGATAGATAGATAGATAGATAGATAGATATACCGATTGTGATAGATAGATAGATAGATAGATAGATAGATAGATAGATAGATAGATAGTAATAATGAATTCGACAGACTGAAATATTGAATGAAGAAGGAATTTACTGCAAAGCAATTGAGAGTGAATGCAACTTCTAATTCCTGTTAAATCCCTTGCATTCACTTACACACAATTACACTTAGAAAAGGTATTAAGCGGTCTCTTACTTCCAGTTATAGGTTAAATAATAGGACAGATGGTGTTCTCTAGCCTTAGCTGGCAACCAGTCTACCGCAGAAAGCAATGGCAACCTACTGCGGCATAATCTTCTCCCCAGTCAGTCATGTCTCTTTCGAGACATGATCGACCAAAGCGGCTATCACGTATGGCACTTAATTGATAGACTGAAATGAAACTTACCTAAAGTGAGCTGAATGTTAAATCCTCTTTATGCTAATGATATTTCCACAGAGCCTCTCTACGGCATAATGATTGCATTGAATTTGTTTTAATGTGTTCCTCACGAATTTATATTTAAATTTGGTGTCATCAGGAGAGAATGTGCACCGTTTCGGGGCCTTCCTCTCAACGGTTTTACTTGCATACAGGCCCCTATCACTGATCTGAGGCCCCATTATAATGATACATTTGTGTGTTGTAGATAAACTAGTTCAAATGTCTGAAGGCGAAATTAGATTTACGATAGAAAAATTGGCAAACCTCGCTTTCTGAGAATGCAACGTGAACCTCGTTACGCATTGAATGATTTATACAGTTAAATGCATAAAAACTTGGAAATATTTAATTAGATAGATGAAAATACTGAATTATATAGATAGATATTTATGTTAATACATGCATTCATAGAAATAGAAATACAGAAATAGATAGATAGATAGATAGATAGATAGATAGATAGATAGATATACTGATTGTGATAGATAGATAGATAGATAGATAGATAGATAGATAGATATGAACAGACTGAGATAGATAGATAGATAGATAGATAGATAGATAGATAGATATTCAAAGACTTCTTAAAATAACTTCAATTGAATAATTCCCGATTATTTATTTTCCTTTTCATCATATTTAATTAAGAATATCGTTTTACGTTTACTTTGAAACCTCAAATATTTACATTGATTTTTGAATTCGACATGAAGTTTATTTTCTTCATCCTTCATTATCGAACACTTTTTTGAGTGACTGGCGTCTGTCTGTTAAATGTGAAGCCAAGTTGATGAGCAATTGCATTGAATTCTCGGTGAACGTTGCTTCTCGACATAGTGAGAAACGACTATTTTTAACTTATATACGACTAGTGTTATAAAAGTCTAAATTTCTGAAATGAGACATTGTAATTATTTACACTATTTACATCGTTCGAACTGTTGTTCTCGTCATTGTTGCCATTCTGACGACGTTTCGACCGTTTTCCGTCTCTCCAGAGAATGAAATCCCTGTCTATATTTCTGTGATGAGGCATTTTAATTATGTACAATATTTACACTGTTCGGTGCAGTTGATATCGGCTTGGAACAAGAAATTGGAGAGCTGAGCCCGAAACCTGTTAAATTATTGCATTCACTTACGCGCAAATACCCCTGGGAATGCTATTAATCCGTCTCTTCCCTCCAGTTATGGGTTAAATAACAAGACAGATTAAGCTCTATAGCAAACAGTTTACCGCAGAAAATAATGGCAAACTACTGCGGAATAATTTTCTCTTTCGAGACATGATCGCCCAAGCGTGTATCATGTATTTACTGACTGACACTGTTCTAATTGTTGTCCTCATTTTTGTTGCCATTCTTCCGACCTTTTGATTGTTGCCCGCTTTTCCATAGGATTGGAATTTCTTTGTTTCTGAGATGAAGTATTGTAATTATTTACACTATTTTCATTATTCTAACTAATGTTCTTCGTCCTTTGTTGCTATTTTCGTCAGCGTTTTGACCATTGTCCGCTTCTTTAGAGTATTAGAATTTCTGTCTATAATTCTCTGATATGATATTTTAATTATTTACACTATTTACATTGTTTGAACCGTTAGCCTCAATTTTCTTACCCTCCTCATGACGTTTCGACCTTAAGAATGCGTAGCCATGTGGACATATAAGGATATAAATCCAACATCATCTAACAATAAACTCAAACGAAAAAATTAAAATAAAAATGGCTAAAAATATTTTGGAAAACCCAGACCAGGGCAAATTTCAGTGTTAACGTTACTATTCTAGATTCTGATTGGATAGAAAATAGAAAATTGATCTATGACCCAGGTCAACTTTTTTTCATACCTAGAAAATGGGTATGCTGTTCGGAGCCGACCACATGACTAAAATCCACTGTTTATTTACGTTTCTTGACCAGTCAAATTAGTCCAAGCGTTAATCTGAAGGACTTCACACAATGTAAGGAAGAAATTTCAAGACGCCGACCTTGTCATGTCTCGTCGAGAGGTATTTGTTCTACCTCTCCTTCCAATTTTCTTTTCTTCGTCTTCACCTACACACCGTCAAAGGAAACAACAACAACCAGATACTTTAACGTACTCTGATAAGTACAATCTCCTTCATTACCTTGACTTTCCTCTTCACTTTTTCTTCAGCCATAAAATGGAAAAGAACGCAGACTTTTTTTAGCAACTTTGTAATCTTTTTACATCCACACATTCTGCTACTATCAACTACGGTTTCTGAATTTCTGTAGGACATTTAAATACTTAGATTTCTCTTTGAACAATTAAGCACATGCATTTTTTCTATGAACATTTTTCTTTTGACAATTGTGTCATTCTGTTAGTAAAAAATTTTACTTTAATGTAGAAAGGAAATATTTTATACTTCCACATTTCAACATTCAACCTTAAACCTTCTGATATTTTAAACTGTGTGGACGTCGGTTGTGTTTGGCACGAGGTCAATTTAGCATGCATCACCGAGGTTCCTACAGGCAAAAGCGTTGTTTGAATAGAGGGGTTAACACAAAAGTGTTGTGAACTCAATACCTGACTACAGCAGACGTGAACATAAACTTGAGAGGGTGAGTTAAAAGGAAATAATTTATGTTATCCAGGATATCATGGAACTTGACTGATCCACTGCGGTGGACAAAATATATCGTTTCGACATTTCAATGACAACATGAATATTGTAACATAGATGAGAATAAAATCCCTTTTCTTCTTCTGTGTGCCTTGTTCTTTCAGGATGTAGACGATCATGGCCTTCCCTATCCCTGGTCACTCTTAGCACACTTTCTCCTGTAACATCTCGCAACCCCCTCTGCTATTATTTTAAAAATCCTCCTACAATTTCAGTTAATATCGTTGCTTGAACCAGGTTATAAAACTCCGGAGAGAGTGACTTGGTTTGAGTAGTCGTGGCTCTGGGAGGCACAGTCCTATGATTCAAAGAGCTTGGATAAGTTCCTCCTAGAAATATGTGAATGAATGGCGCGATAACAAGTTTAATTAGTTCTCACTCCGTCACCAGGGCCCGTGGTACAGTTGGTATTCCATCTGCTTAATAACGCAACTGTCTGGGTTTCAATTCCTGCTAGTGGATGACCACTGCTGACGAGTCCTAACTATAGGACGAAACGGCTTTCTTTTGAGATCTAATAAAAAACTTGATGAATTATCTCAATATACATAGTGGAAATAATTTCTCTTATTATCGCCGTTTTTATTTCGTTTGTACTATCTTAAGTTTTAATATCGTTCTTGTTGTTCCCAGTAATCCTTTTCTTCTGACGAGCTTCCATTTTACTTCTAAATATGTCAGAAATAGTTTCGTATAAATGTTATTTACTCTTACAAATAATATCGACTCTATTTCTGTATATTTATTATGCCTGTTACAAAAAATAAAAAAATACGTTTTTTATCTTATTTTCCATATATTTGTCCATCCAATACAAATTCTGAGAATCATTTAATACAGAAATTTACCGGAGGATGTTTTTGAAAGCACGATGTCTTTCAAAATATTTTATAACGTTAGAGATGCAAATATCGGAGTAACTACATTGTGTAGGCAAATGAAAATAAACAGGCTTTTCGTGGAGTAAAATAAAAAAATTATTCACCAAAATTGAATAGGAAATTCTAAGGTATATGGATTTCATTAAAGTTTTTCACAAGTTTACATAAGTTTTCAGTGAATATGTTAGTCAATACTTCATAAATAAAGAAGAGATATGCGGAAACAGAAATAGGGTTCTACAGATGTATGCTTAGAAATCTTTATTGAACAGTGACAAACTTTTAGAAAAAAAGGAAGTTAAAGGACATTTAATATCGGAAAAAGATAGTTAAAATAGTAAAAGGGCACATAAAGAAAGTAGGCTTGGAAAATCTAACACTGACAAGGCATATAAAAGGAAAAGGAGAAACCTTACCTAAAAGGTTTGTGTAAATTGTTGGCAGAACAGTAATGAGGTGATAAAAAAAATAAAGTGTATTAAAAGCTAGAAAATACAAGGAAATTGAAGAGAATCCTGATACCCACGTCCTAAATGGACATGGTACAATAAAGAAGAAAAAGAAAAATAGAAGAAAGAAGAAGTGTTTATTTTAAAGAAATATCTCAACAAAAATATGAAAAAAATTTTGAAATATTTTACTTAATTTTTAAGCTTTGCAGATATCGATACACATGTGTAAATTCCACAAGTTTTCACAATTTGTCTATATTCTTCCCGCCTGTGACATGGCACACATTGATAGTCCATCTCCTACCAAATCCGTTGCCTTGGCTTGGGTAACGATATCTAGTGAAGCATAGATTCTCTACTTCAGCAACTCTATGCTTATAGGAAGGGGTTAAGACACAGGCATGTTCCCTTTAAATAACCATGTAGAAAAATAAGTCTAATAGTGTCAGGTCCACCTCCTACAGAAGGTAGGTGAAGACAGTAACAAGAAAGAACTAGAAATAAACTGCACGAAAACCGAATGCATGGTCATAAGTGAAAAGGGCACCCCAAAATGCCAAGTACAGGTCAGGGATACCAGAATCAAGCAGGTACAAAAATTTATATACCTGGGAAGCGTTATAACAGAAGACGAAATGTGCAACACAGAGATCCGAAGGCGAATTGGCATGGCGAAGAAAGCATTCCACAAGTTGAGTAAAGGTATTAAGAAACAGAACAATTTCGCTACAAACTAGGAAGAGGGTACTGGATTGCTAGGTGCTGTCCGTCCTTCAATATGGCAGTGAATGCTGGACAATACCATCAAAGATGAAGGAAAAACTTGAAGCAACTGAAATGTGGTTCTACAGAAGGATGCTGCGAATGTCATGGATCGAGCATGTGAGCAATGATGAGGTCTTGGAAATGATGGAAACAAAAAGGAAATTAATACTGAGCATCAGGAAGAGACAGCTGAAATTCCTGGGGTACGCAATGAGGAAAGAAGGCTTGAAGAATATGATACTAACAGGCCAGATAGAAGGAAAAAGAAACAGGGGTAAGCAACGGATAACATATTTGAAGGATCTTATCAGGAAGAGACAGCTGAAGTTCCTGTGGTACGCAATGAGGAAACAAGGCTTGGAAGAATCTGATACTAACAGGCCAGATAGAAGGAAAAAGAAACAGGGGTAAGCAACGGATAACATATTTGAAGGATCTGATCAGGTGGATGACGGAACGAGGATTGCACGATGTAAGAGGAGAAGGTGTACTCAGAACCACCAGGGATAGGGAAACGTGGAAGGCCATGATCGCCTTCGTCCTGAAGGGATAGTGCACATAGAAGAAGAAGTGTCAGGTCCAGTAAACATGTCGACGATTTCAAAGCACATTTTATTCATCATCAGTACTGGAGTTAGCGTAATCTAGGTTTCTAAACTTGCTCTTCTTAGGAACTTTCTGATGCTTCGCAAAAAAGGTTAACGAATCTACTCGAACTTCTATTCACACAATGGAGGTTTTAAAAATTATTTATTATACGGCCATTTTTATTTATTTATTTTTTAATCGTGTCACCTTATGCAAGCATTCCACTGCCACTATAGCGCAGGGGGTTACATAGAGCGATTGGGTATAGGAAATGTCAGGAGGAGGGTGATAGACAAGTTAGGATGTACATAAGGGAGAGAGATGGAGAGAGTGGGTGTGAGTTAGTGTGTTAGGAGGTGTCTATTGACCTTACATTCAAACTCCTGGAGGTTGTAGCTGTCATGGAAGCAAGCATGCGGTAGGGAATTCCACAGGCGGGAAGTGCAAGGAAAGAAGCTGTTGGAGTAGAAATTGCTGTTGCATTTCATCGGTTTCACTGTAAAAGGGTGGGACCTAGATGCCAATCTAGTATCTCGTGCATATTCACATCTAGGAGGCACCAGTGAGTTCGTCAGAGCAGAAGCGATGAAAGTATTTATAGAAGAGGCACAGGGAAGCCACGTCACGCCGGTGAGAGAGTGACTGCAGGCGGTCAGCCAAGTCGGTATCTATCACATTACAGATTCTTCGCTGTATTTTGTCAAGAGCCCCGAGGAGAATAGCAGGGGCACCCGACCATATGTGGCAGCACTACTCAATACACGGGCGGATGGTAGATTTATATAAGTACACGATAGATTCAGACGGAAAGAATTTCCGGGTCCTGCACAGAGAGCCGACTTTCAACAGAGGCTGAAGCGATAGGGTCTAACATAATCTATTTTGGGTTTGGTTTAAAATTCAGAGGTTTCTCTTCCCTAGACTGATTGCCACCTGAAAGAATTAGTCGCATCTGGCGTATTAGAAAACATTTGAAATAACGCTTTTTCCTATCTATCTATTTTAATTGGTTCATATTTTTCTATCTATTTATCTATCATGATTTGTTTATATATAGGTATCTATCTATCGGAAGATGCTCATATTTATCTATCTATATTAGTCTGTTCATATCTACCAATCAATCGATCGATCTTAATCTGTTCATATCCATCTATCTGTTTATTTTGCCTGTTCTTATCTATCTATCTATCTATCTATCTATCTATCTATCTATCTATCTATCTATCTATCGAAACGTGTTAATATCTATCTATCTATCTATCTATCTATCTATCTATCTATCTATCTATCTTACTAATGGAATACGAAACAAACTAAATTTCAATCTTGTTCACAAGGAATGACAGGTCTTACTTGCAAAGGTATGAGTTGTTATTACTAAGGAAGAAAGCTCCTCAATCATTTTGAAAATTAATGTCGTTTGGCCTACTATGGTCAATTGCTATATCTTTGTTCCTATCTTATGCTGAGTGAAAGTAAATGCAATGATCTTAGTCAGAATTCGAACTGGGTTCGTTGCTTTCTCTTACGAATACGCTAACTATCGGCTTGCTAATCTTACAGCTATATAAACTTAATTGCTGACTGACAATAACTTTAATACCATTTTCTTCTAGATCAAAAATCAATTTCTCTATAAAATGCTATGGCCTTAGAGGAATGAGAGGGTAGAATGCTTAAGTACTGTTTCCGGCCCTCGTTTGAATCTTGTCCGGCCCGCTACCTTACTCTGGACGCGATATAAATATAGGTAAACCAAACCAAAGTCACAGTTGATAGTCTGAATATATTGCGTCGAAATTAGGAAAATTATTTCTTTTTACCTGGAGAATGGGTTTTACTTTTATTAATTATTTGTAGGGATCGCTCAAAATTAGCGTACGGCTTCACTTTCACTTTTTCAGTGAAATTGCTTTCGTGAGCAGGCAACTTTTAAATGAATATAAAATAGTGTTTTCGACCGATTTCAATGGAATTCTTTTCAATACTGATTTATGAAACATTTATTTTTAAGATGTATTATTTTTTAACAAAATTCCTATAAGATTTTTTCTCATTTTCATGATTTAGAAACCTATAAAAACATCATGGCACATTCGAAACTGATGATATTATTTGGAAGTACATATGCTTGTGAACAACTTTTTTTTCCAAAATGTAAGAACATTTGAGAACAAGATTGTGTGACGAACACCTGGATGATGTTTTGCTCTTGTCATCAACAAATATTTCACCTCATGTAGAGAAGTTATTGCACAATAAGCAGAAACAAGTGTCTCATTAAATGGTTCTAATTGTATTTCGTCTGTAGCATGGAATTTGTTTTTTGTAGATTATGAAATTAGTTGATTTTATTCCTACAGTAAAAGAAGGATTTTTTTATTAAATGTGTTTGTATTTTATCTTTTTTTGTTTGTTTGTTATTCCTATAGTAAAATAAGTGATATTGTTTAAATACAATTAAATTATATTGAACCATTGCTTTCTTCAAACATATAGAAAATTTATTCACATATTTAATAACATGGTTCGCCTCCATGACACTGTAGCCATAGCTCTTTGGCCCTCCTCCATGACTCTACATAGTTTTTTGAAGCTCACTCTCCAAAAGTTTGCGGACCTCTGATATAGATGAAGGCAGAAGTAACTGTTACACTATATGAACTTCATGTACCAATATCTTTTTTCTTTTTTCTATTGCCGCTTCTATTTAGAACTTCGGTGATCCTGGCTCTCCACAACTTCTTTTCCTTTGTGGCTCTTAGCAGTTTTTTGCCCTTTCATAATGCTTCTGTCTTTAGTTGCCTCATCATTCCGCTAGTTAAGTGGCTCGATGTGCTCCGCTATCACTTCGTCTCTCAATATGCTTCGTGATAATTGTGATTTCCAGGGCGCTTTTTTCAGTATAAGTTAAAACAATTTAAGCTGCCTTTTTTTTCGATTCTGTTGCCATTTATCAATAAGAATTGCTACTTGCTTCCTAGCTCCGGAACGAATGTATATGTCGAATTTAATGTTTTTCTTTTCATCCAGCATGACAAAATCGGTAACTTTATAATATTTGCATTGATAACCTATTATTAAGCAAACCCACGTCTGAAGTCAGGAAAATTTTGGAATCACAGTTGTCTATAGCACAATGCAATATTTGGAACACCATACTGAAAATCGTGCCATTCTCAATTAAATTGTTAACAATCTACAGATATCGACTTCATTGAACATTGTTGACAGGCGCTACACGAGCTTAAACAAAAACTGTACCAAAAAATGCAAATTGTGACAACAATCATCAGCAACAATTAAAATGGATAGTGTTATGGGGACTTACCCATATGACACCTGAACTCGTCCAGATTATGTAAGTAGCAGTTCTATTTTGCAGAATCAAGAGTAAGAGTAAGATATACAGAAAAGAGTAAGAACGGAATATATTCCAGCAGATAATTCTGATAGCCAGACTTTCTTCTTCTTCTTCTTCTTCTTCTTCTTCTTCTTCTTCTTCTATGTGCCCTGTCCCTTCAGGACGTAGGCGATCATGGCTCTCCACGTCTCCCTATCCCTTGTGGCTCTTAGTATGTTTGCTCCTGTTGCTCCTGGCAACCCCCGTTCCGTCATCCACCTGATCAGTCCCTGCAAATATGTTATCCGCTTCCTTCCTCTGTCTCTCCTTCCTTCTATCTGACCAGTCAGTATCAGGTTCTCCTTCCTCATTGCATGTCCCAGGAACTTCAGTTGTCTCTTCCTGATGCTCAGCATCAATTTCCTTTTTGTTGCCATTCTTTCTAACACCTCGTCGTTGCTTGTATGCTCAGTCCACGATATCCGTAGCATCCTTCTGTAGAACCACATTTCGGCCGCTTCCAGTTTTGTCCTCATTTTTTATGATATTGTCCATCATTCACTGTCGTATTGAAAAACTGACATCACGTAGCCATCCAGCACTCTTTTCTTTGTTTCTAGTGAGATTTTCCTGTGTTTGTTAGTATTTTGCTCATCTTCTGGAACGCGTCCTTTGCCATGCCAATACGCCTTCGGTTCTCCGTGTCGCACTTTCCATCTCCTGTCAGAACACTTCCTAGGTACTTAAATTTTTGTACTTGCTTGATTCTGTTATCTCCAACTTGTATTTGGCATTTTGAGTTGTATCTTTTGCTGATGACCATGCACTCAGTTTTCTTAAAATTTATTTGTAGTCCTTTTTGTCACTCTCCATTGCTACTTTTTGTATGAGGTCTTGTAATTTCCTCAGTCACACTAATAATCTCTAATAGGTATATGTTTGTACTAAGGTCTTTGTAATTTTTATTTATTTGTTTAATACTATTCCGTCTTTGTGTTTAAAAATTTCTGGCCCCAACAGTATCACAACAACATGGAAATGAGATCACTACAGACAGTACATGCCACGGACATAATAAAAGTAATGATATTCCTCTCTACTTCAAAGAAATGCTGGGAATGAAGCCATTATCAGTACTCAAATGATTGATAACAGATGCTGGCCTTGAGAAAACATATTGATTTGGGCGAAAGTTCTTTTTATAAATTTCTGTTATGTCGCCAAGTATAAATGAATAACTCAACAACAGAATCAGAATATAAGTTGTATTCCGCGGAAAGACGGTTAGTATGTACAGAAGTGATTAGTAATATTTACAATAGAAAGATACAAGAGTCCAATCCGTCATAAGACGTGTGTATATGTGATTACTTCCGGTACGCCACCGGAAATGTGACTAACTCTTCACTGACTCGCACTGACTCTTCAGTAACTCATTAGAGACTCTCAAGTGACTCTCTACGTCCCTCCTGTAGAGAATCCACCATTGCTATATATAGCAATGGGAACAGTCCATTTGTAGTCAAATAGGAGCGGCGCTCTAACAATTTCAAACGAAAGAACTAATGACTTCTCGGTCAATGAATACAAAGTTTTTCTTGATAAGGAAACTGCTCATATGACTCTAATAATCCTTTCAGTCTATATGTATGTAGCGATCATAGTATTGAACGGACATGCCTCCCAATGCTATCATACAAACGCGTGTGTCTCTCAAGGCTTTTCCTTATCTACATTAATGATCTCCCAGATGTAATAAGATCCCAAGTAGCCATATACGCTGATGATACTACGGTTTACTTTCGCATCCATCAAAAATCTGCCGAGGTTAACAAAACAAACCTCGACTGCCGAGCTTTAAAAAGAACCTTCAATCCGTGGCGGACTGGGGTAAGAAATGGCTCGTGATTTTTAATGCTTCCAAAACGAATCTGCTATCTATTAACAATCACAGACAATCGCTCCTACCCCGCATTAGCATGGACCAGGCTAGTCTCCCTGAAAGCAGAACACTGCGCCTCCTCCGGTTAACTCTCACAACAGACCGCAAGTGGAATGACTATATAAAATCCATAGCTGAATCTTCTGCTAAAAAGTTGGTTCTTTGTGGAGGGCCAGGAAGGTTTCCCCTCTGAAACCATCCTGCACATATATAAATCTACCATCCGCCCTTGCATTGAATACTGCTGCCATATCTGGACGGGTGCTCCTGCTATTCACCTAAATGTCCTTGACAAAATTCAAAGGAGAATCTGTAATTTGATCGATCGCGACTTAGAAGCTAAGATATAGTCACTTTTACACCGATACTATATGGAATCCGTAGAATCCATAGCTAAATCCGCTGCTAAGAAGGTCGGTTCTTTGTATCGGGATAGGAAGTTTTTTCCCGTGTGAAACCACTTGTACATATATAAATCTACCATCCGCCCGTGCATTGAATACTACTGCCATATCTGGTCGGGTGCTCCTGCTATCCACCTATGTGTCCGTGACAAAATCCAACAGAGAATCTCTAATGTGATCGATCACGACTTGGCAGCTCAGATACAGTCACTTTCTCACCGGCGCAATCTGGTTTCCCTGTGTCACTTCTATAAATACTTTCACGCTACTACTCCGATGAACTTAGCTCACTAGTGCGCTCTATATATGAATTTACTCGAGCCACAAGATTAGCGAATAGGTACCACTATTTTACTGTGAAATCAATAAAATGTAAACGCAAATTCTACTTTACCAGCTTCTTTTCTCGCACTTCCTGCCTGTGGATTTTCCTTCCATTTACTTGCTTCCCCAACAGCTACAATCTCCAAGAATTTAAATGTAAGATCAATAGTCATCTCTTATCTCACTAACTTGCAACCTCTCTTTCATGCTCCTTTCTCCGTCCACCTCACTCTCATCAGTATTCTTATCCTTCTCTTATCCACTTCCTGACACCCTCTATAACTTGTCACTTTTTTTTCTAACTTTTCTTCCTATTTAACGCCCTGCAAAACAGTGGCAATAAAATGCCTTGCTTGGGGTGATATGATCATTAAAAAAAAAACTATACTATTATAATGTGGATATAAAGTGGAGGCTCAGTCCTATATTACAATCAATATTTGAACTGATCCCTTACTTTATGGCCCCATTCATCCTTCTCTTACCCACTCCCTTACACCCACTATAACCTGTCACTCATTCTCATAACTTCCCTCTTATGTAACCCCTGGCAATAAAATGCCTTGTTTGGAGTGATATGATTATAAAAAAAAAAACATCTATACTATTGTAATGTAGATATAAAGTGGGGGATCACTTCTAGATTACAATCAATATATAAACTGATCTCTTACTTTATGGCCACATTCATCCTTCTCTTTCCCACTCCTTCACACCCACTATAACCTGTCACTCTTTCTCATAACTTTCTTCCTATGTAACCCCTGCAAAACAGTGGAAGTAAAATGCTTTGCTTGGGGTCATATGATTATGAAAAAAATATTCTATACTATTGTAATGTGGATATAAAGTGGGGGATCAATTCTAGATTACAATCAGTATATAAACTGATCATTCACTTTATGGCCACATTCATCCTTCTCTTACTCACTCCCTTACTCCCACTTTAACCTGTCACTCATTCTCATCACTTCCCTCCTATGTAACCCCTGCAAAACTGTGGCAATAAAATGCCTTGTTTGGAGTGATATGATTACAAAAAAACATCTATACTATTGTAATGTAGATATAAAGTGCGGGATCAGTTCTAGATTACAATCAATATATAAACTGATCTCTTACTTTATGGCCACATTCATCCTTCTCTCAAAATAAAATGCCTTGCTTGGGGCGATATGATTATAAAATAAATAACAGATGATGGACTTGAAAAATCTAGTGTTTTGCGCGAAAGTTATTTTAATAAATTTTAAGCGAAAGAACTACTAGATTCTCGGTCAATGAATGCAAAGATTTTTCCTAATAAGGAAACTGCTAATATTAATATTAACATTACCATCTCTGTTAGTCTATATCTATGTATCTATGTATCTATACCAAATTATACTTCTATCTGAGTCTGCTCAATCTCTGACTATTTATCTATATGATTTCATTCTATTCACATACATTTATCTATCTCTCAGTCCATCTAAGTCTGTTCATCATCATTCTATAATTGATATAGATGTCTTCCATCGCACAAAATACGTTTATTAATATCTAAACTTTGCATACAACCACAGTTTAAGATCAATTGTTAAAAAAAAGATTTGCGGGAGAGAAATCTAAATCACAAATCAGACTCGGCCAATGAATGACAAATATTTCCTTGGTGGGAAACGGCTTACTATTACGAGTAGCGTTGCCCAACGGTTTTGTAGGATTATTATATCCAGATAATGGAATCGGTGAGCCGAATTCAAACTCAGGCCTTGTTTGCAGCGTTGAATTGCGAACTCAGCCTGTCAGAGAAAGATATCTATCCCCCTTATATCAAACAACCAAACTATAGTTAAGAATAGATTTGGACGAGAGAAATCTAAGTCACAGACTATACTCGGTCAGTGAATGACAAATGTTTCCTTGATGGGGAAAGGGTTTACCATTACGAGTAGCGTTGCACAACGCTTTTGTAGGTTTATTATATGCAGATAATGGAATCGGTGAGCCGAATTCAAACTCAGGCCTTGTTTGCAGCGTTGAATTGCGAACTCAGCCTGTCAGAGAAAGATATCTATCCCCCTTATATCAAACAACCAAACTATAGTTAAGAATAGATTTGGACGAGAGAAATCTAAGTCACAGACTATACTCGGTCAGTGAATGACAAATGTTTCCTTGATAGGGAAAGGGTTTACCATTACGAGTAGCGTTGCCCAACGCTTTTGTAGGTTTATTATATGCAGATAATGGAATCGGTGAGCCGAATTCAAACTCAGGCCTTGTTTGGAGTGTTGAATTCCGAACTCAGCCTGTGGGAGAAAGGTATATATCCCCCTCATCTCAAACAACCCAGCTATAGTTAAGTTAGCAAGGTAGGCTGCGGTCTCGGGAAAAACCTATGCATACATGAAATTAGTGCAAATTGTAGGAATAGAACGAAGTTTAAGCGTCATCACTTCAGGTTTCACAAACATTGAAGATGTCAGCAAGAAATTTACTATATTGTCTTTGCCCATAAATCCCGTTGACCCAAAATCAATTATGATGTTTAGGCACGTTTTCCTTCAGATGGGAACTAGTTTCTGAGACTGAAATGAATCTGTGGAGATCCAGGGTGACAATATCCTGAACGACTTTTAAAAAATAAGAGAAATGTTCAAACGAAATCGAGGGAAATTGGACAATCTCCCAACGACAGAAAATTCCTTCTAGATTAAACTTTTGAAAAGCCACATCAATTTGGGCATCCATCGAACACCATTTTGAGAATCCCATGAATTTATTTTCTTTTTACAGTGATATTCACCCGGTCACACGCGGGGGTAGTTTTACAGTGATTGAGGTACATTTTTATGCGGATATGTGAGGAAGGTAACTGTTAACTCAATCTGGTTAAGAGAAAAATCGCCTTGGGAGTCCAAGGTCCATTTCGATTTGTGTCCCATACGGCACAACGGTACAAACATAAGAACTGAAAATATTCGGATTTCTCTAAGACAGTTGGCCTAAAAATCATCAAAGTTTTGTGGGATCACCCCTTTGTATATGATAATGGACTCGACTAGACTTTACATATACTCCTGATATAGTGAGATACGGGGACTGACAGAGAGTTATCGTAGAGATCCGGTAGAGTTATCGAAGAGTACCGGAACTGATACGTAATTTACCGAGAGATAACGACGTTACCCAGAGATTACCGCGTCAGAAGTCAGAAAAGATCCCAGCTATCCTCAGCTAGAATAAGATATACTATTTTCAACGACTTCACTTCAAGTCTTCTTTATATTTATTTCTTACTAATAGTATTCCTGGATTTACTGGATTTATTTATTCCTGGATTAGTATTCCTGGATTCCTGTGGTCAGGTTTGTATATTACATTCAAAACAACTTACTTTTCTATCTCAATATCTGTTTTTGTTGTTCATTATCTTGTGCGGTGCCTCACCCGGAATCCACAACACAAAGATTGGACATAAAAGCAAGGTTATTCATTAGATTTTATTTGCCATTTATGTACACTTCTTCTTCTTCTTCTTCTTCTTCTTCTTCTTCTTCTTCTTCTTCTTCTATGTGCCGTGTCCCTTCAGGACGTAGGCGATCATGGCTCTCCACGTCTCCCTATCCCTTGTGGCTCTTAGTATGTTTGCTCCTGTTGCTCCTGGCAACCCCCGTTCCGTCATCCACCTGATCAGTCCCTGCAAATATGTTATCCGCTGCCTTCCTCTGTCTCTCCTTCCTTCTATCTGTCCAGTCAGTATCAAGTTCTCCAGGCTCTCCTTCCTCATTGCATGTCCCAGGAACTTCAGTTGTCTCTTCCTGATGCTCAGCATCAATTTCCTTTTTGTTGCCATTCTTTCTAACACCTCGTCGTTGCTTGTATGCTCAGTCCACAATATCCGTAGCATCCTTCTGTAGAACCACATTTCGGCCGCTTCCAGTTTTGTCCTCATTTTCGATGATATTGTCCAGCATTCACTGTCGCATTGAAAAACTGACATCACGTAGCCGTCCAGCGCTCTTTTCTTTGTTTCTATTGAGATTTTCCTGTTTGTTAGTATTTTGCTCATCTTCTGGAACGCGTCCTTTGCCATGCCAGTTCGCCTTCGGTTCTTCCTGTCGCACTTTCCATCTCCTGTTAGAACACTTCCTAGGTACTTAAATTTTTGTACTTGATTGATTCTGTTATCTCCCACTTGTATTTGGCATTTTGGGTTGTATCTTTTGCTGATGACCATGAACTCAGTTTTATTAAAGTTTATTTGTAGTCCCTTCTTGTCACTCTCCACTGCTACTTTTTGTATGAGGTCTTGTAATTTCCTCAGTCACACTAATAATCGCTAATAGGTATATGTTTGTACTAATGTCTTTGTAACATATTTGTTTAATACTATTCTGTCTTTGTATTTTTATTTCTAGCCCCAACAACATGGTAATGAGATCACTACAGACAGTACATGCCACGGACATAATAAAAGTGACAATATTCCTCTCTACTTCAAAGAAATGCTGGGAATGAAACTATTATCAGTACTAAAATGATTGATAACAGATGCTGGCCTTGAGAAAACATATTGATTTGGGCGAAAGTTCTTTTTATAAATTTCTGTTATGTCGCCAAGTATAAATGAATAACTCAACAACAGAATCAGAATATAAGTTGTATTCCGCGGAAAGACGGTTAGTATGTAGAGAAGTGATTAGTAATATTTCCAATAGAAAGATACAAGAGTCCAATCCGTCGTAAGACGTGTGTATACGTGATTACTTCCGGTACGCCACCGGAAGTGTGACTAACTCTTCACTGACTCGCACTGACTCTTCAGTAACTCATTAGAGACTCTCAAGTGACTCTCTACGACTGTATTTACTAGCCTTCTCACGCAAGGCTGGATGTGACACATGGTCATTTTATAGTGGGTATTCTCGGCCATATAGCCGGGCCAAAAAATGTCTGTCTATTTTTGCCCAGTCGTGGTTCTACCCTTCGGCGGAAACACGACTGGGTTATTGCTCTCTGCTCGGAAGCAGAGAGCGCCCTCTACGCGAAGGCAGAGAGCTGACAGTGTCATAGAGTCGTCAGTCTAGTGACTCGGTACGACCGTATTTACTAGCCTTCCCACGCAAGGCTGGATGTGACACATGGTCATTTTATAGTGGGTATTCCCGGCCATATAGCCGGGCCAAAAAATGTCTGTTTATTTTTGCCCAGTCGTGGTTCTACCCTTCGGCGGAACCACGACTGTGTTATTGCTCTCTGCTCGGAAGCAGAGAGCGCCCTCTACCCGAAGGCAAAGATCTGACAGTGTCGTAGAGTCGTCAGTCTAGTGAATCTCTACGACCATCTTGTAGAGAATCCACCATTGCTATATATAGCAATGGGAACAGTCCATTTGTAGTCAAATAGGAGCGGCGCCCTAACAATTTCAAACGAAAGAACTGATGACTTCTCGGTCAATGAATACAAAGTTTTTTTTTATAAGGAAACTGCTCATATGACTCTTGCCATAATCCTTTCAGTCTATATGTATGTAGCGATCATAGTATTGAACGGACATGCCTCCCAATGCTATCATACAAACGCGTGTGTCTCTCAAGGCTTTTCCTTATCTACATTAATGATCTCCCAGATGTAATAAGATCCCAAGTAGCCATATACGCTGATGACACTACTGTTAACTTTCGCATCCATCAAAAATCTGCCGAGGTTAACAAAACAAACCTCGACTGCCGAGCTTTAAAAAAAACCTTCAATCCGTGGCGGACTGGGGTAAGAAATGGCTCGTGATTTTTAATGCTTCCAAAACGAAGCTGCTATCTATTAACAATCACAGACAATCGCTCCTACCCGGCATTAGCATGGACGAGGCTAGTCTCCCTGAAAGCAGAACACTGCGCCTCCTCCGGTTAACTCTCACAACAGACCTCAAGTGGAATGACTATATAAAATCCATAGCTAAATCTACTGCTAAGAAAGTTGGTTCTTTGTGTAGGGCCAGGAAGGTTTCCCCTCTGAAACCATCCTGCACATATATAAATCTACCATCCGCCCTTGCATTGAATACTGCTGCCATATCTGGTCGGGTGCTCCTGCTATCCACCTAAAGGTCCTTGACAAAATCCAACGGAGAATCTGTAATTTGATCGATCGCGACTTAGAAGCTAAGATAGAGTCACTTTTACACCGATACTATATGGAATCCATAGAATCCATAGCTAAATCTGCTGCTAAGATGGTCGGTTCTTTGTATCGTGCTAGGAAGTTTTTCCCATCTGAAACCAACTTGCACATATATAAATCTACCATCCGCCCTTGCATTGAATACTGCTGCCATATCTGGTCGGGTGCTCCTGCTATCCACCTATGTGTCCGTGACAAAATCCAACAGAGAATCTCTAATGTGATCGATCACGACTTGGCAGCTCAGATACAGTCACTTTCTCACCGGCGCAATGTGGCTTCCCTGTGTCACTTCTACAAATACTTTCACGCTACTACTCCGATGAACTTAGCTCACTAGTGCGCTGTATATATGAATTTACTCCAGCCACAAGATTAGAAATTAAGTCACACTATTTTACTGTGAAACCAAAAAAATGTAAACACAAATTCTACTTAACAGCTTCTTTTCTCGCACTTCCTGCCTGTGGATTTTCCTTCCATTTACTTGCTTCCCCAACAGCTACAATCTCCAAGAATTTAAATGTAAGATCAATAGTCATCTCTTATCTCACTAACTTGCATCCTCTCTTTCATGCTCCTTTCTCCGTCCACCTCACTCTCATCAATATTCTTATCCTTCTCTTACCCACTTCCTGACACCCTCTATAACTTGTCACTTTTTTTCCTAACTTTTCTTCCTATTTAACTTGGGGTCATATGATTATTAAAAAATATTCTATACGATTGTAAAGTGGATATAATATGGGGGATCAATTCTAGATTACAATCAGTATATAAACTGATTCCTCAATTTATGGCTACATTCATCCTTCTCTTACCCACTCCCTTTCGCCCATTTTAACCTGTCACTCATTCTCATAACTTCCCTCTTATGTAACCCCTGGCAATAAAATGCCTTGTTTGGAGTGATATGATTATAAAAAAAAACATCTATACTATTGTAATGTAGATATAAAGTGGGGGATCAATTCTAGATGACAATCAATATATAAACCGATCTCTTACTTTTTGGCCACATTCATCCTTCTCTTACCCACTCCTTCACACCCACTATAACCTATCACTCTTTCTCATTACTTTCTTCCTATGTAACCCCTGCAAAACAGTGGAAGTAAAATGCTTTGCTTGGGGTCATATGATTATGAAAAAAATATTCTATACTATTGTAATGTGAATATAAAGTGGGGGATCAATTCTAGATTACAATCAGTATATAAACTCATCCCTCACTTTATGGCCACATTCATTCTTCTCTTACTCACTCCTTTACTCCCACTTTAACCTGTCACTCATTCTCATAACTTCCCTCCTATGTAACCCCTGCAAAACTGTGGTAATAAAATGCCTTGTTTGGAGTGATATGATTACAAAAAAACATCTATACTATTGTAATGTAGATATAAAGTGGGAGATCACTTCTAGATTACAATCAATATATAAACTGATCTCTTACTTTATGGCCACATTCATCCTTCTCTTTCCCACTCCTTCACACCCACTATAACCTGTCACTCTTTCTCATAACTTTCTTCCTATGTAACCCCTGCAAAACAGTGGAAGTAAAATGCTTTGCTTGGGGTCATATGATTATGAAAAAAATATTCTATACTATTGTAATGTGAATATAAAGTGGGGGATCAATTCTAGATTACAATCAGTATATAAACTGATCATTCACTTTATGGCCACATTCATCCTTCTCTTACTCACTCCCTTACTCCCACTTTAACCTGTCACTCATTCTCATCACTTCCCTCCTATGTAACCCCTGCAAAACTGTGGCAATAAAATGCCTTGTTTGGAGTGATATGATTACAAAAAAACATCTATACTATTGTAATGTAGATATAAAGTGGGAGATCACTTCTAGATTACAATCAATATATAAACTGATCTCTTACTTTATGGCCACATTCATCCTTCTCTCAAAATAAAATGCCTTGCTTGGGGCGATATGATTATAAAATAAATAACAGATGATGGACTTGAAAAATCTAGTGTTTTGCGCGAAAGTTATTTTAATAAATTTTAAGCGAAAGAACTACTAGATTCTCGGTCAATGAATGCAAAGATTTTTCCTAATAAGGAAACTGCTAATATTAATATTAACATTACCATCTCTGTTAGTCTATATCTATGTATCTATGTATCTATACCAACTTATACTTCTATCTGAGTCTGCTCAATCTCTGACTATTTATCTATATGATTTCATTCTATTCACATACATTTATCTATCTCTCAGTCCATCTAAGTCTGTTCATCATCATTCTATAATTGATATAGATGTCTTCCATCGCGCAAAATACGTTTATTAATATCTAAACTTTGCATACAACCACAGTTTAAGATCAATTGTTAAAAAAAAGATTTGCGGGAGAGAAATCTAAATCACAAACCAGACTCGGCCAATGAATGACAAATATTTCCTTGGTGGGAAACGGCTTACTATTACGAGTAGCGTTGCCCAACTGTTTTGTAAGATTATTATATCCAGATAATGGAATCGGTGAGCCGAATCCAAACTCAGGCCTTGTTTGCAGCGTTGAATTGCGAACTCAGCCTGTCAGAGAAAGATATCTATCCCCCTTATATCAAACAACCAAACTATAGTTAAGAATAGATTTGGACGAGAGAAATCTAAGTCACAGACTATACTCGGTCAGTGAATGACAAATGTTTCCTTGATAGGGAAAGGGTTTACCATTACGAGTAGCGTTGCACAACGCTTTTGTAGGTTTATTATATCCAGATAATGGAATCGGTGAGCCGAATTCAAACTCAGGCCTTGTTTGGAGTGTTGAATTCCGAACTTAGCCTGTGGGAGAAAGGTATATATTCCCCTCATCTCAAACAACCCAGCTATAGTTAAGTTAGCAAGGTACGCTGCGATCGCGGGAAAAACCTATGCATACGTCATCACTTCAGGTTTCACAAACATTGAAGATGTCAGCAAGGAATGTACTATATTGTCTTTGCCCATAAATCCCGTTGACCCAAAATCAATTATGATGTTTAGGCACGTTTTCCTTCAGATGGGAACTAGTTTCTGAGACTGAAATGAATCTGTGGAGATCCAGGGTGACAATATCCTGAACGACTTTTAAAAAATAAGAGAAATGTTCAAACGAAATCGAGGGAAATTGGACAATCTCCCAACGACAGAAAATTCCTTCTAGATTAAACTTTTGAAAAGCCACATCAATTTAGGCATCCATCGAACACCCCTTTGAGAATCCCATGAATTTATTTTCTTTTTACAGTGATGTTCACCCGGTCACACGCGGGGGTAGTTTTACAGTGATTGAGGTACATTTTTATGCGGATATGTGAGGAAGGTAACTGTTAACTCAATCTGGTTAAGAGAAAAATCGCCTTGGGAGTCCAAGGTCCATTTCGATTTGTGTCCCATACGGCACAACGGTACAAACATAAGAACTGAAAATATTCGGATTTCTCTAAGACAGTTGGCCTAAAAATCATCAAAGTTTTGTGGGATCACCCCTTTGTATATGATAATGGACTCGACTAGACTTTACATATACTCCTGATATAGTGAGATACGGGGACTGACAGAGAGTTATCGTAGAGATCCGGTAGAGTTATCGAAGAGTACCGGAACTGATACGTAATTTACCGAGAGATAACGAAGTTACCCAGAGATTACCGCGTCAGAAGTCAGAAAAGATCCCAGCTATCCTCAGCTAGAATAAGATATACTATTTTCAACGACTTCACTTCAAGTCTTCTTTATATTTATTTCTTACTAATAGTATTCCTGGATTTACTGGATTTATTTATTCCTGGATTAGTATTCCTGGATTCCTGTGGTCAGGTTTGTATATTACATTCAAAACAACTTACTTTTCTATCTCAATATCTGTTTTTGTTGTTCATTATCTTGTGCAGTGCCTCACCCGGAATCCACAACACAAAGATTGGACATAAAAGCAAGGTTATTCATTAGATTTTATTTGGCATCTATGTACACTTCTTCTTCTTCTTCTTCTTCTTCTTCTATGTGCCGTGTCCCTTCAGGACGTAGGCGATCATGGCTCTCCACGTCTCCCTATCCCTTGTGGCTCTTAGTATGTTTGCTCCTGTTGCTCCTGGCAACCCCCGTTCCGTCATCCACCTGATCAGTCCCTGCAAATATGTTATCCGCTGACTTCCTCTGTCTCTCCTTCCTTCTATCTGTCCAGTCAGTATCAAGTTCTCCAGGCTCTCCTTCCTCATTGCATGTCCCAGGAACTTCAGTTGTCTCTTCCTGATGCTCAGCATCAATTTCCTTTTGTTGCCATTCTTTCTAACACCTCGTCGTTGCTTGTATGCTCAGTCCACAATATCCGTAGAATCCTTCTGTAGAACCACATTTCGGCCGCTTCCAGTTTTGTCCTCATTTTCGATGATATTGTCCAGCATTCACAGCCGTATTGAAGAACTGACATCACGTAGCACTCTAGAATTCTTTTCTTCGTTTCTATTGAGATTTTCCTGTGTGTTAGTATTTTGCTCATCTTCTGGAACGCGTCCTTTGCCATGCCAATTCGCCTTCGGATCTCCGTGTCGCACTTTCCATCTCCTGTTAGAACACTTCCTAGGTACTTAAATTCTTGTACTTGTTTGATTCTGTTATTCTCCACCTGCCATAATTACAAGGCCACCAAATTTTTTTATAAAGAAATGATGTATTTCATATTTTTTAGTAGTTATTGTCAAGTAGATAATTCTAAAGGAAAATATAATTGTTCTTTTTTGTTATTATTACTTTGCAACATTTTACAAAGCAAAGAAGCAAAGATGAACTCGGCCAAATTATCTCAAAATTTTTCATTCTTTCATTAATGAAACTGCAAAATAGGTAATTATTAAATATCTATAAATTCATTTGATGCACATGTTATTGTGCAGTATTAATAAAAGAAACATTTTATTTTCATTTACAATTATTCACTTGGCAATAAATACTAAAAAAAAGTCTGAAATATATCGTTTTTTAAAAGATCGGGGTGGCCTAATAATTATGATCGGTAGTGTATGAGCGTATTTTTTAATCGATATAGGCTCACAATGAGAAATCGGAGAGCCGAGTTCGAATTCTAGTTGAATTGGTTTCATTCACTTTAAAAAAAGTATGAACCCTTTTCTTATCTTACTCATTGAATAGTGGTAGAGACTGTATTCTGTTGCCTTGATTCGCAACTATTACACCTCAGCAAGAAAGGGGCAATTTTCTGCTCAGATAGAAATAGACATGATCGCCCAATCGTTTATCACGCATGACAGTTAATTGAATTACTGATGTAATAACTCCCTTAAACAGTTTAAGTAACCTTGCAGCCGAGCTTGGAAAGGACCTCCAATCCGTAGTGGACTGGGGGAAGAAATGGCTCGTAAATTTTAATGCTTCTAAAACGAATCTACTATCAATTAACCATCATAGACAATCGCACCTACCTCCCATTAGCATGGACCAGACTTGCCTCCCAGAGAGTAAAACACTACGCCTCCTTGGTCTCACACTTTCAGCGGACCTCAAGTGGAATGACTTTATCGAATCCATTGCTAAATCCGCTGCGATGAAAGTCGGTTCTCTGTGCAGGGCCCGGAGGTTTTTACCGTCTGAATCTATCCCGCACATTTATAAATCTACCATCCGCCCGTGCATTGAATACTGTTGCCATATCTGGTTGGGTGCCCCTGCTATTCTCCTTGGGCTTCTCGACAAGGTACAGCGGAGGGTCTGTAATGTGATCGATACCTACTTAACAGACCGCCTGCAGTCTCTCTCTCTCTCACTGGCAGGACGTGGCTTCCCTGTGTCACTTCTATAAATACTTTCACGTCTTCTGCTCCGGTGAACTGGTGCCCCCTAGGTTCGAATTTGCACGAGATACTAGATTAGCAACTAGATCCCACCCTTTTACAGTGAAACCGATAAAATGCAACCGCAACTTCTACTCCAATTGTTTCTTTTCTTGCACTTCTCGACTGTGGAATTCCCTTCCACATGACTGCTTCCCCGACGGCTACAATCTCCAGGAGTTTAAATGTAAGGTCAATAGACACCTCCTAACAAACTAACCCGCTTCCATTCTTTCAAACACTCTTCCCACCCACCCAACTATCTATCACCCCCAGTACTGATATTTCCTATATCTAACCACTCTTTCTATTTTCCTTCCCCCATGTAGCACCAAGCGCAAAAGTGGTAGTGGAATGCCTTGCTTGGGCTGAAATGATAAAAAAAAACAATCATTGTAAAACCATAGCAGAACTAAAAGAGTTATATTCACACTTTTCTATCAAAATTACTTAAAAAATAAAATAATACTGACATTTTTCGACCACCATTGATATAGATTTTTCTAATGATTTTTCTCTTTCTTTCTATTTTTCCTTCCTCTTTCCCTTATATCACTCTTTCTTTATTTCGTTCTTTCCCATACAAATATTCAAATTTATAAATATGAATCATGCGGGTTTGCTTTCATCTCTGCATTTTAATATTTTTCATTTTAATTTTAATTAAAATTTTAATTTTAATTAAAATTCTAATTTTAATTTTTTATCTCTATGTAATCTTAGAATATTTAAATATTTAATATTTTTACTCTTGTTATTAAAGAAGCACAAACTTAAATTTATAATATGTGATTCCCATGAACATCAAGGCAAATTAAATTCAAATCTATTATATTGTCAGTTTAAAAAGTGCACCTGATGATTGCATAACGCATCAAACTCCAGGTCGTGCTACGGACGTATAAAAATATGTACATTTATTAATATATATATATAATGGTAGACTTTGGAAAAACAATAGCTACTGTAGCATCTACGCAACGTTCATTCAGCAATGAATTAGAACACTCTCAGCTATTGGGCGTGTATAATGATAATATACACGCTAAAAAGTCTTCCTCCTTCAACCGAGCGCCCATAGCTCGGAGGTAGAATCGCCGACTGATGCCACTTTGGTCGGGTTTCAATTCTGGGTTAAAAAGCAATCGGAGTCTAACCGTACTGACGAGCTGTGATACAGCGAAACAGATCTGTCTGCGGATGACTATATATATATATATATATATATATATATATATATATATGTGTGTGTGTGTGTGTGTGTGTGTGTGTGTGTGTGTGTGTGTGTGTGTGTGTGTGTGTTATGGTGCCCTGCTACGAGGAATGAACTCCTCCGCTTACTATATAAAATCTGAAGGAGGCAGTTAGTATGACAACTCGTAAGCAGTTAAAGCCAGCGACTATTCAAGAAATGAGCAGCGTAATTGCACCGTTCGAACTTACGTTTTCTATTTACTTAATATTAACACTTACTTGTATCTATGTTGTTCTTTTACTAATATAAATTATTTTGAACCTACCTTTTGTTTTCCGTGTCTTACTTCCGGACAAATCGATCACTACAACCTTGAGGCGAAGTTTCGCCACAACAACACCACAAGAAATTGGTGAGGAAGATTTCCGTTAAGATTTGCAAGACCAAATTAGCGACGAAGAACCACAACAATATATATATTTATGTGTGTGTGTGTGTGTGTGTGTGTGTTTGTGTGTGTGTGTGTGTGGCCTGATGATTGCGCTAGCATGAAACAGCTTGCTGCCCTAGAGTGTTGACTTCAAGGTTCACTCTGTTATATTTACACTAGCAGTATAGCCCGGCGTTGCTCGGGTGTAATGAAAGCTTTGAAACTAATCCATGGTCCTGTGTTGTATATCAATAAACAACAAACACGTCTGTATATAAAAATATATCAAGTGATATTTTTATTAATGAACGATGGACCGTGTAGCCTAGTGAACAGAGAGTGAGAGCGCGCTTCCAAGGGTTGACGGGGGGGTGTCGTCGTATCTGTTGCTCCTCTGCCTGACTCTGTCTCTCTGCCCAGACTGCGTCTGTCGTGAAATCCGTGCCCGAGGTCTTTTTATCTCCAAACCGGTACTTCCGATTTTTTGCCTCGCCTACGCACGCCCACGTAATTCTCAGAGACACCTGTTCTGTTTGCCTCTTGTAGCCATTTCCGCTACTGCCGGAAATAAGGTCAAACAACCATCCGTTCCTTTCAACGGCCGGAAAACGCCCCCGCTTCCTCACTTCCTCGGGTGGGCCTAGATTGTTATATTACATTCCTCGCCCACCCATTTTCCAAAATGTTCACCTAAAAACATTTTAAGTGCAACATCCTCACTCTCCTCCCCATGCCACACAAGCCCTACAATTGTATAAAACATGTGTCGAAACAAACAAAACAACAACAAAAAAAAAAAAATAGGGGAGCCTACATCGGCAACCCAACAATGTTCGTGTCCATCTTGAAAATTGTTCTACCAGCTCGATGTTTCATTGTTCTTTTTTTTTTCTTTTTTTTTCCTCCTTTTTTTTTTTTTTAATATCCATTTTCACAGAATTGGGCAAAGTTCTTAAAAATGTTCATTTTCTTTCTCGACTCTGTCCATAAGCGTAGACCCCTCGATGCATAACCCACATGATTATAGGCGGTAACCGCGCCCAAGTTTCTAAACTAACATCGAGTAAATGGCCTTTGACCAACACCATGCGTGTCTCTCGCTTGAGTTTATTGTTACCACGTAACCTCATTTAATTTAATTTAATTTCAAACATACTATGTTTGAACACAGAAAAAATGGCCATTATCTGCCGTACATAACATTCATAGTCTGACCGAGAAATGTTCAATAGAAAATGAAGAAAATTACCCTGATTCCAACGTTAATCCGCATGCAATTAACTTGTGGAGGATATTAATTTAGTCTAAAAAAATGGACCCGTAACTCGTAGTACCTTAGTTTGTACAATGCTTTCCATTCCCTGAACTACTTCCTCTGGATTCGAAACCAAGCATATCTGCTTTGTTGACATCTCTCTGTTTAACGCAGAGACATTTTTGAGTGTCGAACACCCGTTGACCCCGGAGTACTATTCACAACGGATAACTCAATTTCCTTTTCCGAAGCACTGTTGCTTCTTTTACACTTAAAAATCCGCTTCCTGGCTATTATTCCCAGGATTATTATTACGCCGACCACGCCAGCAATGACTCCTATCGTCAACTTCTTCGGGAGTTCGTCATATCCTTCACTAAATCTTTCCATATCTACCTGTTCCAAGGTATTTACTAGTTTTCAGAAATTAATATATCTTCAAAAGATATTTCCCAAGTCACATAAATGAAAATTCACAGAGGATGTTGAATTGATGGGAACCTGCACAAAAGCATAAAAGTGAAGTACTTTCACGTAAATAAAAATAAGTTTTAGATTTTAATTTAATTTTCCCAAATCTCCCCAAATAATCCGATTCCACCATATTGATAACAAAATATCTTTTCAATATCTGACTCATATCGCGAAACACTGAGACGCGGGTGAATGTTTTAAGAATATATATAATCGGTGTATTCGCAAAGAAATAACCAAACAATGCAGTTGTTTTCAAGTAACGATGTTGAGATATATTTATAATTGGCGATTTTGTTGGCTGTTGTTAACTGCATAATTAAAAATACACTTTAAAACTCTCGATAACATTTAAGTCATTTCTATGCTGTAGAAATGTCACGCAAAACACAAACATTTTTAAATTTTGACAATATCTGTGTAAAGATTACAAATTGACGTTTACGAACAAATTCTGTTGACGAGATCAAAATTAAAGAACCCTTTCGTTTCTCTGATTTTCCTATTGTGGTAGCATTCAGCTACATTTATAATTTGTTAATGTTTACCAATTTTGATTTAGTTCATGCAATACAAGGCCAAATGGAGAAAATGAAGAGGGTCATTTTACGCTAATACTCCAATTGGGGAAAGTTTGTGTACGTAGAACATCGATTGTTTTATTTTATTTTATTTTATTTTTTTTAATTCGGCTCGAGTACTGGTCAGAAAAACTCAACTATTTCAACCATACAACTGACCTTCATAATCACATTGAGAATAGATGTTCGTCAATATTTCTATCGGGTTGTCTGGAAAGTTCATGCTGCTTTTTAAGTAAAATTAAGACACAAACCAAAATTATTTCATTAAATATTTATTCTACGAAATATTAACAATTTTCTTGCACAAACCAAAGAAAACATTGTTATCAACAAGTTAATCCAATTATCCACTTAAACTCACTTCACATATATGGTAAAATATTAACAACAAAAATAAATCATTAACTCAGATGTTTTGTACTTACAGATAGGTAAATATTTCAACTCCTTCCTCCCGTCAACTTTAACACCCTCGTCAACTTTAACACCCCACTCAATTTTAACACCCCACTCAATTTTAACACCCCCGTCAACCCCAAAACTTATGCGTACTCCCTACATGTAGTCTGTTTCACCACCTCCGTTCTACCGAACAATCCATATTTCTCATTTCTACGGTCAGATCGGCAAAAGTATGCTGTCCCATTTTTTTTTTTAACGAGACCTACTATAAACACGAGCAGAACACACACACTATCAGTCAAAGTGACACCTACCTTGGCTGACTGTCTATATATTTTCGTCTTCTTTTTTTCTTTTTCTTACTTCCTCGCTGTCGTCCGGTTGTTTACTATTTTCGTCTTTTATCCGGTAGTTTTAATTCAGTTGAATTTTCAATATCACCATGGTAACCCTTGTATCAATCTGTTTTGTAGTTTCAAAACAGCAAGTCACCAGCACTAAATGATGTTTGTTGTATATCAATAAACAACAAACACGTCTGTATATAAAAATATATCAAGTGATATTTTTATTAATGAACGATGGACCGTGTAGCCTAGTGAACAGAGAGTGAGAGCGCGCTTCCAAGGGTTGACGGGGGGGGGGGGTGTCGTCGTATCTGTTGCTCCTCTGCCTGACTCTGTCTCTCTGCCCAGACTGCGTCTGTCGTGAAATCCGTGCCCGAGGTCTTTTTATCTCCAAACCGGTACTTCCGATTTTTTGCCTCGCCTACGCACGCTCACGTAATTCTCAGAGACACCTGTTCTGTTTGCCTCTTGTAGCCATTTCCGCTACTGCCGGAAATAAGGTCAAACAACCATCCGTTCCTTTCAACGGCCGGAAAACGCCCCCCCGCTTCCTCACTTCCTCGGGTGGGCCTAGATTGTTATATTACACCTGGAGCTCAGACTCTTTGGACGTTGGCACGAAAGACTAAAAAGCAATAGTTGTTTTCAGTTAAAGCGAATCCGTAGACTGAAAGAAAAATGAGTGGATGTAAATCAAATATTGATTTCTTAGTATCGATAACAAATAAGTTTTTTCGTCGTAAACTGAATTTTGAAAGAAAATAAATTCTCTGAGGAAATGGTATCATGGCGGAGACTAGGAACTACAATTATACCTAATTAGAGCAAAACCCGAAGCAAAAACTAAAATAAAAGGGCTGGAAAAAATACAAACATACAGGCAGATAAACAGACACACACACAAATATATTGCCTTTTATATATATATATATATATATATATATATATATATATATATATATATATATATATTATCGATTTTCAGCATTATTGTAAGAACTGCAACCTTGAAACTTCTGAATATCGTTTCTCATGTCTTTGTCTATGAGTCTATCAAATCTGATTAAAATCGGACCACTAATTCTATAACCCGATTTTTTCGATTATCGATTTTCGATATTTATCGGGAGTACCTCGACACAAAACCTAGCTATGAACACTTCCAAACGCTTATAGTACAGCTGTGTAAATTTTCTAGAAAATCGGTTCAGCGTTTCGGAGTCTATAGGTAACGGACACACGCACACACACACACACACACACACACACACACAAAGTTTAATTTATAAATAAGTTTATATATATACAGATATATATATATATTTCAAACATACGCACCGTCATGGGGACGCTAGAGGGTGTCGTCAGTGATGTCATCGCAAGGATCACTAGGGGGTTTCGGGTCTTTCAACATCATACCCCCCTCACCGCGCCGACCCGACCAGAGATGATCAGCCTCCGGCCCACCCTCGATAAGCGCTTTCAGACACTGGAAAATTACGTTTAGTCCCGGTACGAAACCCTGCAAATACTTCCGATTGGCGAGAGTCAGAGCCACTTTCCATTTAGAGGCGAACCGCACATGAGCTCGTCCGAAACATTAATTTAGACGCAGAATTTCGGGGAATTTTAGGTAACAATTTGGAATCCAGGCACTCTCTCTTTTGATCAATAGCCAATTAGCTGTTCTTTCCGCTGTTTCGGTTATGGACTTGAGTGCTTTTCTTTTTTTACTCCCACTATTCCCAATATCTGTTAAGCCTTTGCATAAGGACCTTGCTGCAGATCCTCTAGTCTCCACTTCTATAGGAGTGCAGCTAGCCCTCCAGCCTTTAACCCTGCAACTCGCCAGCAGTTCGTCATATTTTAACTTCTTCCTTTCATGAGCTTCCTCTGCCTTTTCTTCCCAGGGGACCGTCCGTTCCCACAAGACTATCTTCTTCAATTTATGTGAGAAGAAAACTATATCTGGGCGAAGTGTTGTGATATTTCAAATTAGCTCATGTCATTGCTGTACAATTTCTACCTATTCGTTTAATTCCTAAAAACAGAATTAAATCCCAGCATACGAAATTCATACTAGAATATCCGACCATTAATAAATGTCCATCTATCGTTAATTGCTTCAAACTGTAATCTATTTACGGTTTAATAAATCAGCCTCAGCTGTGAAATATTCTTCATATTTTATTGCTGTTTCTGAAACGACTACTTTCGATATTTTAATAACTTACTTCTCGTATTTCTAAATCTATAAGTTAAGTGATCACACTAAGTGTGATCTCGTTGATAGACGGCCTTTTAATTAAATTAATTAAATTCATTAAAATCTGGAACAGATTTTGCACAGAGGTGGGAACTGTTATTAAACTTCAACTATATTTTATGTCGTAATATCTGCGAATTTTAATGCTACCTTTCATCCAGACTTTGAGTTAATTCATCTGTCTTAAATCTATAAGTGTGGATTGGCCTACACTTCCTGAAAAATTCGATGTAGAAACTTTTATTTTGGTTTTATTATCTGTGTGTGTGTCTCTCTCTCCATCTCTCTCGCACACATACACACACAAAAATAAAACATGCACGCATATGTTATGAAAAGTGGCATATTAATGAAAGAATACCGCTTAGTATCGGAGATACCAGTTTGGAACAGAATAATCTAAACGTTACGTTGACCGCTTATTTATCGATTGCTTGAGATGGAGTAATAGCATTGTGTTTATATACTTCTTTTTTATGTGCCATGACCTTTCAGGACGTAGGCGATCATGGATTGCCACATCTCCCTGTCCCTGGTGGCTCTTAGCACGATTTCTCCTATTACACCGCGCAACGCTCGTTCCGTCATCCACCTGATCAGGTCCTTCAAATATGTTATCCGCTGCCTTCCTCTGTCACTTTATCTGACCTGTCAGTATCAGATTCTCCAAGCCCACTTTCCTCATTGCATGTCCCAGGAAAGTTTAAGTGTCTCTTTCTGATGCTCAGTATTAATTTCCTTTTCGTCTCCATCCTTTCCAAAACCTCGTCATTGCTCTCATGCTCTGTCTATGATATCCGCAGCATCAATCTGTAGAACCACATTTCAGCTACTTCAAGTTTTTCCTTCATTTTCGAAGATTTTGTCAAACACTCACTGCCATATTGAAGGATGCACAACACATAGCAATCCAGTACTCCTTTCTTTGTTTCTAGCGAAATTGTCCTGATTCTTAATACTTTACTCAGCTTCTGGAATGCTTCTTTTGCCATGCCAATTCGCCTTCGGATCCCAGTGTCGCACTTTCCGTCTTCTGTTAGAACACTTCGTATGTATTTAAATTTTTGTACCTGCTTGATTTTAGAGTCCCTCACATGTAATTGGCATTTTGGGCTGCCCTTTTTGCTAATGACCATGATTTCGGTTTATTTGTAGTTCTTTTCTTGTCACTCTCTTCAGCTACCTTTTATATACAATGCAGCAGAAATTTTTTCCGTCTCTTTAAATTTTGACAAAAATGTCATGATAGCTGCTATAAAGAAAATATATCACTGTTTTTAATAGTTTGTTTTATATTTTTTATTAATTTAGTTTTAAAAATGGAATCCTGCAAATGGTAGCCTCTAGTCGTCATACACTTTTGTAGCGTACTACTAAATATTCAATCGCACGGACGTTCGAGTTCTTGTGGTCTTCCGGTTGACTTTCTCGGAAAGGCTGAATGTGTGGCTCTGAAGTTTTTTTATTTGGAATAATATTATTCCGAAGCAATATGAGATAAACACGAATATCTTTCTGTGTTAAAATTAGAGTCACCAGTCTTAGAAAAAAAAACGTTTCCAGATATGCTCGGTGTGCATCGTCTAAAACTTGATGGTGTCTGAACAGTGGAAAAAGACGCCATTGCTATTTACTTAAGCTCAGCTAGCACATCACAAGTAACAGTTTTAAATATGGGAGCTAATTCTGTCGCACTCTGTAGCCAATGTTTTACCATTATGCGGAGAGTATGTTTAGGAAATGTATGTAGGAGATACATCTATCCTATCCTGCATCAATGTTATTCTTATAAAAGATAACGTGTAATACCAGACAAATGGTAATTCAGTGTTTTTACTGAGAGTAAGAAAAGACAAAAAGTGGATTTCCTGAGGCTTTGCAGCAAATATAACTATTAAACCTTTTCATGGTGTTATGTCGCCAAGTATAAATGAATAACTCAACAACAGAATCAGAAAATAAGTTGTATTCCGCGGAAAGACGGTTTGTATGTAGAGAAGTGATTAGTAATATTTACAATAGAAAGATACAAGAGTCCAATCCGTCGGAAGACGTGTGTATACGTGATTAATTCCGGTACGCCACCGGAAGTGTGAGTAACTCTTCACTGACTCGCACTGACTCTTCAGTAACTCATTAGAGACTCTCAAGTGACTCTCTACGACCCTCTTGTAGAGAATCCACCATTGCTATATATAGCAATGGGAACAGTCCATTTGTAGTCAAATAGGAGCGGCGCCCTAACACATGGAGAATGATAACATGGTAGTGATTGGGAAAGCATCCTATCGGGAGTTTATTCCACACAATTTTAGTTCGTTGGAAATAGCTTACTGAATAGAACTTTCTTCTTATGGAAATAGGAAGGAAACAGAAATGAACTTATGTACGTGGCATGCTGAGTCGCAATTGCAATGTAACTCGCCAAATGACTTGTCACAGAAATAATGTTAGGGCAGCGGGAAGCTCCCAAAAGTATGTAGGTTTGTAAATTATTGATCAACCACAACACCGTGTTGATTCCTACCAGGACAGAAAATAAGGTCTGGACATCTCCAAGTCAGACATTATTTTATTTCTGGTTTGATCTGACTCTTAAGCAGAGGTTTTAGGTATTTATCAGAGTGATATAATGAACCAACAAATTTCAAGATCTTTATGACAATCTATATATATATATATATATATATATATATATATATATTCTAGCAGTATAGCCCGGCGTTGCTCGGGTGTATCGGGTGTAATGAAAGCTTTAAAACTAATCCATGGTTCTGGAGCTCAGGCTCAGCCAAAAGAATATTTGTGTGAAGTTTGTGAGAATCGGATAAAAATTGTGGATATATATAAAGGAAAAACAGACATATAAACAGGCACACACACAAACATCTTGCCTGAATTTGAAAGAAAATAAATTCTCTGAGTAAATGGTATCATGGCGGAGACTAGGAACTACAATTATACCTACTTAGAGCAAAACCCGAAACAAAAGCTAAAATAAGAGGGCTGGAAAAAACACAAACATACAGGTAGATAAACAGACACACACACAAATATTTTGCCTTATATATATATATATATATATATATATATATATATTATCGATTTTCTGCACAATTGTAAGAATTGCAACCTGAGACTTCTGAATATCGTTTCTCATGTCTTTGTCTATGAGTGTATCAAATTTGATTAAAATCGGACCACTCCTTCTATAACCCGAGTTTTTTGATTTTCGATTTTCGATATTTATCAGGGTTACCTCGACACAAAACCTAACTAAGAACACTCGCAGACGCGTATAGTACAACTGTGTAAATTTTCAAGAAAATCGTTTCAGACATTTCTGACTCTATAGGTAACGGATACACACACACACACAGACAAAGTCCCATTTATAAAAAAGTTTAGATTGGATAAAAGGCATGATGTTTTTTTGTGTGTGTCTGTCTAACTGTCTGTCTGTCTGTATGTTCTTTGTAAAACTCCACAATTCATATCCGATTTTCACCAAACTTCTCGCAAATATTTTTAGGCTTTCGGTCAAGGTCATGAGCTACATATTTTTCCGATTTTTCCCCGATATTGGAAATCGATACTCTGATATCTGATCAGATCTAATCAAGATTAGGATTTCAGCACTTTTATCTTAGTTCTTGCTGCAGAATTTGCTCTAACTTCGTAAAATTATAGTTTTTAGTTTCAAACATCAGTAGATTTTCTCCGTCGATTCATTTTCTCCGATATCGGAAATCGATACCCTTGATATTCTATCGAATCTGATCAAAAACCGATATTCAACCATCAATATGGCTCATTTTCTCCAATTTTACCCCTGATGCGTACGATATGTTTTCACGGCCTTACTTAGGTTTGTTTATCCTTGGATGACTTATTTTGACTCCGATATTGGAAATTCATACCCCGATAACTCATCAGGTCTTATCAAAATCAGGTTTTCATCCCATTTATTCTGGTTTTTTTGCTTCGAGTTTTCTCTAAGTAGGTATAAAAGTAATTCTGAGTTTGATGAGAAGTGAGTTGAACTACGAGGTTTTGGAGCTGTAACTTTATAGATATACGTTGTGGTGCAGTTGGATATCGACTCGGAACGACAAGTCGGCGAGCTGCGTTCGAATTCCAGTTAAATTTCTTGCATTCGCTTACGCACAAATACTCTTTGGGAAAGGTATTAATTCGTGTCTTCTCTCCAGTTATGGGTTAAATAATATTTACTTTTACAAATCGAATACAACAAAACATTACATATTTTGCTTGTGGTGTTTCTTAATAAGGAAATCTGTTATAAATATATTTTTAATTCAATGTATCTATTAAAAAAGCTATCAGATTGTTATCTATATATGCCCATACGGCAGTGAATGCTGAATAGAGTCCTCGTAGATGAAGAAGATACTTAAAGCAACTGAAATACTTTTTGAGCGAACGAGGGTGAAAATTCCATGAACTGAACATGTGATCATTTTGAAGAAAAATGCAAACGAAAACGACACGTATGTAACAAGAGAAAGAGAGAGGTTAAATTTCTACGCTACATATTGGGGACATAAAGTTTGGAAAATTTGATACTCACAGGTCATATTGATTCAAGAAGTGACAGAGTAAACAGACACCTGAGATCATGAGTAAATTGATAGAGATGCAATGTTTAGGAGAGCTAACAAAAAGAAAAAAAGATCTTCTAGGTACAGGAAATTGTGGAGAGCCATGTTCACCTACGTTGTGAAGGAACAGGCTATATGAAGATGATGCATTTTTACTTGAAGGATTTATGCAACATAATCTTATTTAAATCAAAATTCAAACGATGTTTGGCTCTACGCCTATAATGTTCAACAAGGTTCTCGAGATCATGCCCCCACAAAATGGTAGCATATAAAAATATTAAAATCTATTAAGGGACAGGAGATTGTGGTGAGCCATGTTCACCCACGTTGTGAAGGAACACAATGTATTCATGCTAGAAAGATTTATGCAACATAATCTCATTTAGATCAAAAGTCAAACGATGTTTGGCTCTACGCCTATAATGTTCAACAAGGTTCTCGAGATCATGCCCCCACAAAATGGTAGCATATAAAAATATTAAAATCTATAAGGGACAGGAGATTGTGGTGAGCCATGTTCACCCACGTTGTGAAGGAACACGATGTATTCCCGCTAGAAAGATTTATGCAACATAATCTTATTTAGATCAAAAGTCAAACGATGTTTGGCTCTACGCCTATTATGTTCAACAAGGTTCGCGTGAGCATGTCCCAAGAAAGTGGTATTATCCAATGTTTGCTCTGTTATTGAGTAGCAAATGATATTGCCACTATTCAGCTCAAACGCATTTATTGTTTAAGCATATCATCACAAGATGTCGACCATAGATATATACGCTACGTGATGTTAGCTACTCTTAGCATTTTAACTTTTTAATTCGTTATTTTGACACCGTTGGAGCACACCCAGGAATGTAAATTATATTTTTCTCATTTTTCTTCATGCGTATACTGGTCACGCAGAGAACAAATCAGCCATTTTAATACGGTTTTTGGAAATCACTGACAAAGTGGCGCCAGTAGCCATGTTGTTTTGCATTATTAATTTTGGGTCTCGTTTATATGTTGGTATTTCTTTACTTTAACATTGTTTACCAGGGGAGGCATGCAGTATATTTTTTTTAAATATAATAAATTTGTTTGGCATTTATTTTATTTGAATAGTTTTTAGATCTTTTAATCGTTTCACCCCATTCAAGGCGGTAACGTCACTGACGCACGAGGGGCTACATAAGAGCCAAAGATTAGATAAGAGGAGAGTAAAGAGAAAGACGAACCAGTTAGAAAGGAGCAAGAGAAGGTGTGATGACAGTTGAAAAGGTAGAGAGAAAAGAAAAGATATAAAGGGTGATGTAGAAAGAACTAGAGTCAAGTGGTTAAGATATGGGTACTGACATTGCATTTAAATTCCTGGAGATTGTAGCCGTCAGGAAAGCAAGAATATGGAAGCGAGTTTCCACAGGCGGGAAATACGTGAAAAGAAGCTGCTGGAGTAGAATTTTCGGATGCTTTGGTTAATATAACTCTGAATGAGTGGGACCTAGTTGCCAGTCTGGTTGCACGAGTAAACTCAAGTGGCAAGGGCATGAGTAACCTAAGTTCGTCGGAGCAAAAGCCATGAAAATATTTTTTTAAGAACAGACAGAGGGAAGCCACATCCCGTCGGTGAGAAGCAGCCAAGTCGGTACCTCTCACATTACTGACTGTGCTTTAGAGCCTGTCAAGAACACTGAGATGAACTGCGGGGCGCCTGATCAAATATGACAGCAGTATTTTATCCATGCACGGAGTTTGTTGTAATTAATACAGATCATAGACTGTCTATTTTCCGAACACCTTCAGTTGACATTTTCTAATGAAGTAAGAGTGCCGAATATTGAAAACGTATACAGACTAATAAATCTCTCCTCTGTAACTGAATTTTTTTTTAGGAAACTTCGACGTGTTGTAGCGTCTAATAGCCATATTTAGCTATTCTCCTACGATTGAATAGTCAGTTCGACCCTCAATTGATACACATTCTTTCACTTTATATAGCAGTAGTTACATTTTTTTAAATTTATATACTATTTCCAACTAGTGACCTGTACTATCATCTGGATTTTGATCTTACAAACTCGTCTGCGGTGTATGTGAGACTGACCATCTTGTCTCTGGTATGGCAAAGAAAACTTGATGTGTTGTAATCGTTAGTAAATAGGTCTCGCCATAACATATTACATTTGGGTAGTGAGTCCTATTTTCTCTAAGAGCCTCTTAATTTCGGCCTTGTGCCACATCTAATCGCAGTTCAGAAAATCAATTTTCTGGTATGATTGTTTTGGTGAGAAGTTCTCATTTCAAACTACGGATAGAAATTTGTAAAGATAAAACGCTCCTCTGATTACTTCATGTCGCACATGAATAACAGTTCTGAGAGAAGCTGGTCTACGTTTTATTTTCGTTTAATGTAGTGGTTAACTTCTTATATGAGCTGTGTCATGTAGGTACTCATGGCGATCTACAATTCATTTTCTTTGTAGCTCAATAAGCAGTCCTCGTGTTACTTTCCTCTATCCCGCTTGCCTTTTAATCTACCCTTGAGAGTATCAATCTTTCTAAGCATTCTTTCCTCATTATACTATCAAGAAATTTCAATAGTCACTTCTTGATGCTCATCACAAGTCATCTTTTTGTCTCCATTTTTTTCTAAAACTTCATACACTATTCTATAGATCAAAATCTTTACTGTTTTATGTCTCGTCATCATCTGTGAAGAGGTGGTCTAGCTGTATATTTTTCTTTGTATACCGTGTCCTTTTAGGACGTCGGTGATCATAGATTTGACTTGCCCCTATTCCTTGTCGCTCTTAATATTTTGTTTATAGATCAAAATCTTTACTGTTTTATGTCTCGTCATCATCTGTGAAGAGGTGGTCTAGCTTTATCTTCTTCTTTGTATACCGTGTCCTTTTATGACGTAGGTGATCATAGATTTGACTTGCCCCTATTCCTTGTCGCTCTTAAATATTTTTCTTCTTGGTATCTCTTCTAAACCCTACTCCACCATCTACCTTCTCAAGCCCATCAAGTACGTCTCGGACTACTTCCCTTCCCCACCCTCTCTCTCTCTCTCTCTCTCTCTCTCTCTCTCTCTTTCCCGCTATCTGTCCTGTGAGTTGCCAAGCATAACTTTCCTTTTCGTTTGCATTCTCTCCCCAACCTCGTCGTTGCTCACATTTTTGTCCATGGTATCAACACCATCATTCTGTAGAACCACAATTCTGTTGTTTCCAGTGTCTTCTTTTTGTATGAGGAGACATATCGGAGGAAAGATATCACATAATAATCTTGAACCATTCTCTTTGTCTACAAGGAAATCTTCCAGTTTTTCAATACTCTGCTAACTTTTCAAATTCGTATTTGCTCATGTGAATCTACCTTCGGATTTCCGTTTTGCACTTTCCAATGGCTGTCAGAAGGTTTCTCAGGTATTTAAATTTCTGTATCTGGTTTTAGCATCTTTGACGTGTAGTTAGCATTTTGGGGGCAAATTTTTGCTGATGACCATGCATTCGCTTTTCTTGAAGTTTATCTTTAGGTTTTTCTTCTACTTTTCCTTGTTCCTGTACAAGGTCCTGTCTTTTTAATACCGTATCTGCTATAAGCACTGTATGATCTGCGTATCATATACTAGCAGTATAGTCCCGCGTTACTCGGGTGTAATGAAATCTTTAAAACTAATCCATGGTCCTGGAGCTCAGACTCTTTGGACGTTGGCACGAAAGACTAAAAAGCAATAGTTGTTTTCAGTTAAAGCGAAACCGTAGACTCAAAGAAAAATAAATGGATGTAAGTCAAATTTTGATTTCCTGGTATCGATATCAAATAAATCTTTTTCGTCAAAAAGTGAATCTTGAAGGCTAAATAAGTCCTCTGAGTAAATGGTATCATGGCTGAGAGTAAGAACTAGAAGTATACCTACTTATACTTATACCTACTTAGAGCCAAACCCGAAGCAGAAACTAAAATGAAAGGACTGAAAAAATACTGACATAGAGGCAGATAAACAGACACACACACAAACATCTTGCCTTTTATATATATATTTTTTATCGATTTTCTGCACTATTGTAAGAACTGCGACCTTGAATCTTCTGATTATCGTTTCTTACGTCTTTGTCTATGAGTGTATCAAATTTGATTAAAATCGGACCACTCCTTCTATAACCCGATTTTTACCGGTGGTACCGCCACACAAAACCGAGCTAATAACACTCACAGACGCTTATTGTACAACAGTGTTAATTTTCAAGAAAATCGGTTCAGCCGTTTCGGAGTCTATAGGTAATGGACACAGACACACACACACACAGACACATACACACGCATACACACACACACACATACACACACAAAGTTCCACTAATAAATAAGTTTAGATTCTATCATGCTCTTGAATCATTGCAAGCAGTTCTATTTAACCTGCTCTTGTTTCATTGTCAGAATTTACACGCACTTTTACATAAAAATCCCCTAGGGGAGGGTGTTATTGCCCGGATTTACATACGGCATTACTTGAACATGTTCTCGATTAATTATCAGGATATTCACACGGTAGTTCTTAAACATTCTATGGTTTCATGGTCACGATTTACAAAGAGTAGTACTTTGAGATACTCTCGTATCAGGGGAAGAATTTGCAGCTGCTAGTAATCAAACGGGTTTTCCTTTCAATAACAGCATTTATGCAAGGTAGTACTTAAATATGCTCTTGGTTTATTGTCAGAATTTACAGACACATTAACTTGTGTCATTATTTCACAGGTTAGTATTAAACCCGCTTTATTGTCACTGTTGCGATTTTCATCGGATAGAACATAAATATTCTATTAGACCATTATCAGGATTTACAAAAGAAGTGCTTTAACAGTCTCGGATCATTGTCAAGATTTACACTGTGTAGTAAGTATACACATCGTTCTTTTCGGGTAGTATTTAAACATACTCTCATGTCAATGTCAATTATTACCAAGAGTAGTACTTAAACATACTTTCAAGTCATTGCCAACATTTACACAGGGTATACTTAAACATACTCTCATGCCAATGTCAGTAATTACACAGGGTAGTACTTGAACATTTTCTGATGTCAGTGTCAGCAATTACACAGGATAGTACTTGAACATACTCTAATGTCATTGTTAGCATTTACACCCGGTAGTACTTAAACATACTGTCATGTCAATGTCAGTAATTACACAGGGTAGTACTTGAACATTTTCTGATGTCAGTGTCAGCAATTACACAGGATAGTACTTGAACATACTCTAATGTCATTGTTAGCATTTACACCCGGTAGTACTTAAACATACTGTCATGTCAATGTCAGCATTTACACCAGCTAGTAATTAAGCATACTGTAATATCCTTGTCAGCATTTAAACTGTGTACTACATAACCATATTTTCAACTCACTGTCGACATTTACACAGGGTAGTACTTTAATATTTTTACATGTCAATGTCAGTATTTACACCGAGAGGCACTAAAACATACTTTCATGTCATTGTCAGCATTTACGATAGGTAGCCCTTAAACATACTCCCTTGTGAATGTCAGCATTTACACCCGGTAGTAATTAAGCATACTCTCAAGTCAATGTCAACATTTACACCGGTAGTACTTAAACATACTCTCATGTCATTGTCAGCAGTTATAACGGGTAGAAATTAAACATACTCTCATATCATTGTCAGCATTTACAGCGGAGTAGTACTTAAATATGCTCATGAGTCATTTTCAGTGTTTACACAGAACGTATGCTCTCAGGATTTATACAGTGTATTACTTCAACTTGAACGCCGGTCATATTAACGTTGCACAACCGGTAGTAAATAAGCAGGATCATTGACAGCATTTTCAAAGCGTTGTACGTTATTAAGCTCTAATGTCACTGTCATTATTTACACAGGATAGTATTTAACTATGCTTTCGTGTAAAAGACAGCATTTACACAGGGAAGTAATCATGTTGCACTTGTGTAAATGTCAGTATTTACACAGGTTAGTTAATTAAACATGCGTTCGTGTCATTGTCAGCATCTAAATAGGGAGTTACATGAATAAGATATCGTGTAATTGTCAGTATTTACACAGGGTACTATAAATTATATTATTTTAGGTATTATTTTAATGTTCTATAATGACATTATTAGCATTTACACAGGGTAGTATTTAAACATACTTCCAATGTCATTATCAGCATTTACACATGATAGTAATTAAACAGGCTTACGTCTAATTGTCAGTATTTACACAGGGTAGTATTTAAAAAGATACAATGTCATTATCAGCATTTGCAGATGGTAGCAATTAAACATGCTTTCATGTAATTGTTAGCATTTATAGCGGGTAGTATTTAAATATGTAACAATGTCATTATCAGTATTTACACATGGTAGTAATTAAACATGCTCTCGTGTAATTGTCAGTATTTACACAGGGTAGTATTTAAACATGCTATAATGTCATTAACAACATTTACACATGGTAGTAATTAAGCATTCTCTCGTTTGTTAACATTTACACATGATAGCATTTCAACATGCTACAATGTCCTTATCAGCATTTACACATGGTAGTAATTAAAAATGCTTTCCTGTCCGAGACAGCATTTACACAACGTGGTATATAAACTTGCACTCGCATCATTTTTACATGGAGGTAACTAATCACATTCTCGTGCAATAGTCTGCCTTTACACATGGTAGAACTTACAAAGATCTTTTGATATTAACATCATTTTAAAAAGGGTTGTATTTAAATATGGTTTCATGTAATTCACAGCATTACTCATGGGAGTACTTAAAATGATTTCGTGTTGTTGTCAGCATCTAACCAAGGTAGTACTTAAATATGCAGCGGTTTCCGTGTCAAAATTTACATAGTACAGTAATTATATATGCTATCGTGTCACTGACGGCATGTACACAATGTAGTATTTGAACATGATTTCGTGCACTAGGCTCTACTGATACTTTCTTTATCTAAACAGGGTAGTACTTGTCAGCATCTACCCAGGTTAGTACTTAAGCATTCTATCGTGACATTTTCATCATCTTCATGGGGTAAGAATTAAATAAGATCTTTTGTCATTATCAGATTTTTGCTGAAACATTCATAAGTGGCCATTCTCAGCATTTATAGAAGGTACAACAAGGAGAGCCGGGTTCGAATACCAGTAAATTCCTCGCATTCACTTACGCACAAATACCCTTGGGAAAGGTATTAATCCGTCTCTGCCCTTTCAGTTATGGGTTAAATAATAGGACAGATTGGGTTCTATAGTCTTGGCTGGCAACCAGTCTACCGCAAAAAGCAATGGAAAAATACTGCGAGATAATTTTCTGCCCCGTTAGTCGTGCCTCGTGCGAGACATGATCTCCCAAAGCGTGTATCACGTATGGCACTTAACTGACTGACTGAATATAATAGTTGGAAACATAATTAAAACTTATACTGGACATACTGTGGGGGATCGTTTTTATATTGTTATGAAGTACTAAAGTGATCTCCCACTTATTATATTTAATATATAATGTAATAGAATCCCTCTCTGCTCACTTCAACTATATGTTAAATAACAGGACAGATTGAGTTCTATACCCATGACTGGCAACCAGTCTACTGCAGAAAGTAATGGCAACCTACTGCGAGATAATCTTCTGCCCAGTCAATCATGGCTCTTTAGAGATATGATCGCCCAGGCGTGTATCACGTATGCCACTTAACTGACAGTATTTACACTGTTTAATATTTAAATATGTTACTGCTGCCATAGCTGATGAAGTGTTCCTGCTATCCACCTAGGAGTTCTTGACAAAGAGTCTGCAATGTGATCGAACCCGACTTAGCAGCTTGGATACAGTCACTTTCTCACTAGCACAGTGTGGCTTTATTTTGTCTCTTGTACAAGGACTTTCACGACTTCTGGTCTGATGAACTTAACTCACCGGTGCCCCCTATATACGCATTTATTCGAGCTACGAGATTAGCAACTAGGTCCCACCCTTTTACTGTGAAATTAAGAACATGTAAACGCAAATTCTACTCCATTAACTTCTTTTTAGCCTGTGAAATTCTCTTTCATTTACTTGCTTCCCCTACAGCTACAATCTCTAAGAATTCAAATGTAAAGTCAATCGTCATCTATCTCACTAACCTGCATCATCTCTCTTAAGCTCTCATCTCATTTCTGCTGTATTCTCATCCCTCTCCTACCTACTTTCCTGATACCCACTTTATTCTCTCACTCCTTTTCATAACTTTCCTCCTATGTAACTCCCTGTAAAACAGTGACAGTATAATGCCTTGATTGGTGCAATACGATTATAAAAAAATAGCATTTACAACACATGATATTACTTAAACAAACTGTTCTGTTAATGTCAGCTTTTACCAGAATCAAGTAGGTACAAAAATTTAAATACCTGGGAAGCGTTATAACAGAAGACGGAAAGTACGACACAGAGATCCGAAGTCAAATCGGCATGGCGAAGGAAGCATTCCAGAAGTTGAGTAAAGTATTAAGAGATAGGAAACTTTCACTAGAAACAAAGTATAGAATACTAGATTGCTATGTGATATCAGTACTTCAATATGGCAGTAAATGCTGGACAAAATCATTAAAGATGAAGGAAAAACTTGAAACAACTGAAATCTGGTTCTACAGAAGGATGCTGCGAATATCATGGATTGAGCAATGTGAGCAAAGATGATGAAAAATTGATGGAAACAATAAGGACATTAATACTGAGCATCATGAAGAGACAGCTGAAGTTCCTGGGACACGAAATGAGGAAGGAGAGCCTGGAGAACCTGATACTAACAGGCCAGATAGAGGGGAAAAGGAGACAGGGGAAAGCAATGGATAAGATATTTGAAGGACCTAATCTAGTGGATGACAGAACGAAGATTGCCCGGTGTAACAGGAGAAGGCGTGCTCAGAGCCACCAGGGATAGGGAAACGTGGAAAGCCATGATCGCCTACGTCCTGAAGGGACAGGGCATATAGAAGAAGAATAAGTAATTAAACATGCACTCGTGTCAATTTTCAACATTTGCAATGGGCATTTAATCATGCTCTCAAGTTATTGTCTGTATTTACACAGGGAAGTATTGAAACATACTCTCGTATCCTTTGATTTACACAGGGTAGGGCTTAAATATACTCTCGTGTTATTGTCGGGATTTACACAGGGTATTGTTAAGTATACTTTCGTGTCATTGAGAGAATTTCTACACAGTAGTATTTAAAAATGAATTTCATGTGATTGTCTTTAACACAGGGTAGTAACTGATCAGGTTCTCGTGTCATTATTTGCATTTACACATGGTAGTAATTAAATATGCTTTTATGTCATTGTAAGCATCTGCATAGGTTACTATTTAAACATGGACTTGTGTCATTGTCATTATTTACACGGGGTTGTATTAAAATATGCTCTTCTGATATTCCCATTTGATGAATAAGAAATGAAAATTAATCTAATTCCTTTATGGTTTGCAAGTACGCAAAATGTGAAAATTTATTTTGCCCAATAAATGAAAAAGATTGCACGTGTGAATTAATTTCCTAACCAATGGAAAGTCATTCATATAAAATAACAAATTGAACTCTCAATGACCCATCTCATGTTTCTTTCCGCCAAAAACGATTTTGCGTTTGATCCGATCACGTGACTTGACTATTTATTAACGTGCCTGGTCGGTCAATTTCAGTTGTTGTCAAGGAAACGAGAGAGAGAGAGAGAGAGAGAGGGAGAGAGAGAGAGAGAGAGAGAGATGGAGATAGATATAAAGATATAGATATATATAGATATATAGATACAGATATATATAGATATAGAGATATAGATATATATAGATATAGAGATCTATATAGATATATATACATATAGAGATATAGATATATATATACATATAGAGATATAGATATATATACATATAGAGATATAGATATATATACATAAAGAGACATAAATATATATATACATATAGAGATATAGATAGATATGGATATAGAGATATATAGAGATATAGATAGATATAGATATAGAGATATATAGAAATATAGATATATATAGATATAGAGATATATAGAGATATAGATATATATAGATATAGAGATATATAGAGATAGAGATATATATAGATATAGCGATATATAGAGATATAGATATATATAGATATAGAGATATATAGAGATATAGATATATATAGATATAGAGATATATAGAGATAGAGATATATATAGATATAGCGATATATAGAGATATAGATATATATAGATATAGAGATATATAGAGATATAGATAGATATAGATATAGAGATATATAGAGATATAGATATATAGAGATATAGATATATATAGATATAGAGATATATAGATATAGAGATATATAGAGATATAGATAGATATAGATATATTTATTCATTCATTCTCTTGAAAAAAGCTACTAACAATTACAACTGTGTAAACTTGTAAATAAATTGAGAACCCCACAACAGGGAAAAGTTTTTTATGGGTGAAAGACAAGACCCTTTTGAGCGCTTTTAAAACTTCCGAGAGTGCAATGTGGGAATTAGGCAGACACGGCCCTGAAGTAGTGTGTTTTTGATCCCCTCGCAAAATTGTAACGATAACGCTTGCCGGGAGGGGCCGGATATAAAGAAATCAAAGCTCTACTAAGTTTATACTTGAAGAAATTAGGTTTTCGTTCATAGAAATGTTACCTATATATTGTCCCAATCTCTATATGATTGTATGCGTATCACTGATTGTTCTTTACGTGACCACTTTGTATGCAGGCTTTTTCGGATAGACATGGAATTTCTAGTCTTGTATAGATAGGTTTTTACTCTCTCAACTTAATAGAGATTTATGTTAAAGTGATTCAATGAAAATGTTTATTATAAAAGACCCACAATTCCATACATATTGTCGCAAACCGTCCTCGTTCTCTTCATATTCCATTGCTGAAATGTAATTAAATGTAATATCTACTTGCCCCAAACAGCTATCTTTATAGAACTGAATAACTAGAAGATTTTCCTCCAATCATTATCATCCAAGCCTATTAAAATCAAGAGTCAATCGTTATCTTCTCATATACCCTTATAAAATATGCACCGTAGCTTGCGGTGATACCGACCGAGCAAAAGCGAGGGACCAGATGTTCGCACTCTCACGACCAAAAAGCAAATGACAAAAACTAGTCAGTGCGCAACCGGATCGACGCAGATGTTCCGGTTGAAAACTAAAATTTAATTAAATATTAAATTCCAGTTCGCGAGCCTACGCGAATTTTATTTATCGGCCAATGGGAAGCCCAGAATGAAATAAAGTGTGAATTCCCAAATAATCTGCTGCAATCCAAAAAGATAATATAAAAAGCCGATACAGAAAGCATTGCCAGACAGACGTGGGCAGTCAGACCCAGACCAACTTGAGAGAGACGAGAGTAATTAGTATCTCCCTTGACCAAGTCAAGTGGCCTCCCTTACCTCTCTTTTCCTTATTCGTTGTCTCAAAACTACTCACTGACCTAAGGAGCGGATACATCAAAGACATTCCTTACTGACAACGCACCCACATACTTAAGTATTAACTCTCTTTTCAGCATTTTATTGCTATGAACATTTTCACGTCCGTTGGGCTCATATTTAAAGGATTACTTTAATTGTAAAAACTTTGATATGTGTATATATAAAATGTTATTTCTCAACTCAATTTGCTTTTCGTGAATTATAAACATTCTTTATGACTTATAGTGGGCTATGTACAACGAGGCCAAATTCCGTTAATCTGTAACAACATACTGCTACCCTTAAAAGAAGCTTTTGGTATTTAACCCTCTACATGGACTAGCTCTTAGGACTTTTCAGGTTAGTAAAAACATCAATCAACATGTTTACAAGACATGTCAGTTATTGCTTAAGAACCACTGCATTTATTGGTAATCATTGACAGACGTTTATATGAAGTTGCTTCATCTCGTCTAAAAAACAGTGTACGACGTGAACAACGCAGCTCATTTTGAAAATATATTTTTTAAAAGTACAGCTAAAAACTATAAAAAATATTGTATAATATATGACTAAGAAGACACAATAAAAAGTAAAATAGTACTGTTTTTATCGTCTGATTTCAATCATTCACAACAGCCATTTTTACACAAACAGCAGCCGACACCAATCCCTTTCGTTTTCTCCCACTCTCTCACTCTCTTTCTCTTCAGAAAACCTCATGTAGAGCAACATTGCATCGTTTATATATCTTGGAAAATATCTAGGACAAGCAATGATGTCTTAGAATCGTATTACCAACGGCTGGTAGACTGAATGTTATTTCCATCCTTAACACTCTAGAATTTAGAAGCTTTTCGACATCGTGATAACGTTCACCAAAGAATGCAAGGTGATATTATCAGCCGTCTTTTTTTTTATATGCATCCGTTTTTTTTTAATTCTTGAAAATATATGCTTGTCGAAAAGCGTGTATTTTCTTAGCATATAATAATGTTTTACAGTATTGCGGCGTCCGTACAATATAATCTATGGTAATTATCAGGTTCAGTGGTTAGGAACGTGAAAATCTTTTTAGAGGTTCTAATTTATTTTAGTGCTACAAAATATGGCGATAGATCTAACGGTGTTAATCATTCTTTGTCACGACGTAAAGCCTATATTTTCCCTGGTATAAAAACCTTATTTTGGAGATTTTAATAAAGGTGGTGGACAAAATAATGGCAACACCTATTACCATAATAATATAATTTGAAAAATTTAATTAAATTGTCCAAAACTTGATTAAAAAATCAAAAGATTTTCTATTTTTTATTTCTTGATTTAATATTAGTAATGCGTCATTTTTTACTATCATTGTTGTTTTCTTACAAATATAAATTGAACACGTTTATCAAGATCAAGAGAAAAGACAATCTAATCATTTTAAGTAATGAATTATATCCTATGGTTCAGGAACTGTTTTTGGGGGGGAAATGCTATATTTCATGATGATAATGCACTCATTCATACCGCTAATGTTGTAACTGAACGGTACGAGGAAAATTCTAGTGAAGTTGATCATCTTATCTGGGTATTACAAGATTCTTCTTTTTTTCTTTTATGTATATTGTTCCTTCAGGACGTAGGCAATCAGGGCCTTCCACGTCTCCCTATCACTGGTGAATCTTCGCATGCTTTCTCCTGTAACGTCTCTCATCCCCCGTTCTGTCATCCAACTGCTCAGGCCATTAAAATATCCGCTGATTGCCTCTGTCTCTTTTGTCCTCTATTTGGCCTGTTACGGTCTACATATCTAAACTTATATATAAATTTGTCTGTGTGTGTGTGTGTCCGTTACCTATGGATTCCAAAATGGCTGAACCGATTTTCTTGAATATTTACACAGTTGTACTATAAGCGTCTGCGAGTGTTCTTAGCTAGGTTTTGTGTCGAGGTACCCCGGATAAATATCGAACATCGATAATCGAAAAAATCGGTTTATAGAAGGAGTGGTCCGATTTTAATCAAATTTTATACACTCATAGACAAAGACATAAGAAACGATATTCAGAAGTGTCAAGGTTGCACTTCTTACAATAGTGCAGAAAATCAATAATATATATATATATATAAGGCAAGATGTCTGTGTGTGTGTCTGTTTATCTGCCTGTATGTCTGTATTTTTCTCAGGTTTTTTATTTTAGTTTTTCTTCGGGTTTGGTTCTAAGTAGGTATAATTGTAGTTCTTAGTCTCAGCCATGATAACATTTACTCAGAGGACTTAATTAACCTTCAAAATTCAGTTTACGACGACAAAAAACATATTTGATATCGATACCTGGAAATTAAAATTTAACTTACATCCATTAATTTTTCTTTCAGTCTACGGTTTCGCTTTAACTGGAAACAACTTTTTTTTTTAATCATTTCACCCCAAGCAAGGCATTCCACTGCCACTATTGCGCTAGGGGCCACATAGGGGGAGATAAATAGGAAGAGTGGTTAGATATAGGCAATGTCAGAAGGGGAGTGATAGATAGTTGGGTGGGTGGGAAGAGTGTTTGAGAGAATGGAAGTTAGTGTGTTTGAAAGAATGGAAGTTAGTTTGTTAGGAGGTGTCTATTGACCTTACATTTAAACTCCTGGAGATTGTAGCCGTCGGGGAAGCAGTCGTGTGGAAGAGAATTCCACAGTCGGGAAGTGCGAGAAAAGAAACTGTTGGAGTAGAAGTTTCAGTTGCATTTTATCGGTTTCACTGTAAAAGTGTGGGATCTAGTTGCTAATCTAGTATCTCGTGCAAATTCGAACCTAGGGGGCACCAGTGATCTAAGTTCATCGGAGCAGAAGCCGTGAAAGTATTTATAGAAGTGACACAAGAAAGCCACGTCACGCCGGTGAGAGAGAGAGAGAGAGAGAGACTGCATGCGGTCTGCTAAGTCAGTATAGATCACATTACAGGTCCTCCGCTGTACCTTGTCTAGAAGCCCAAGGAGAATAGCAAGGGCACCCGACCAGATACGGCAACAGTATTCAATGCACGGGCGGATGGTAGATTTATAAATGTGCAGGATAGATTCAGACGGAAAAAACCTCCGGGCCCTTCACAGAGAACCGACTTTCATAGCAGCGGATTAGCAATGGATTCGATATAGTCATTCCATTTGAGGTCCACTGAGAGTGTCAGGCCAAGCAGGCGTAGTGTTTTACTCTCTGGGAATCAAGCCTGGTCCATGTTAATAGGAGGTAGGTGCGATTGTCTATGATGATTAATTGATAGTAGCTTCAAAATTTACGAGCCATTTCTTACCCCAGTCCACTACGGATTGGAGGTCCTTTCCATGCTCGGCTGCAAGGTTAGCGTTGTCGCCCGCACCAGTTCTTTCGTCGAGGCGAGAATAAACTGTGGTGTCATCGGCGTACATAAATACTTGGGATATTATGGTATCGGGGAGATCATTAATGTGAATCAGAAACAACGTAGGACCTAGGATAGAGCCTTGAGGGACACCCGCGCTTATTGCTTTTTAGTATTTCGTGTCAACGTCCAAAACAGTTTAAGCTCCAGGACCATAGATTAGTTTTTTAAGCTTTCATTACACCCGAGCAACGCCGGGCTATACTGCTAGTCTCAATATTATTGAAACTTTATGGTTCATTTTAGAAAAACGAATGAGGTGTCGATAACCATCACCATCATCATTAAAAAATTGGATACTCTCTTAGCCGAAGAATGGATAAAAATTACTCTGGAAACAATAGAAACTTTAAACAAGTCAATACTACGCAGACTTAAAATAGTAATTAATACCAAAAGCAGTCCTACCACATATTGGTCTAAATTTGCTTGAAATCTTAAGATGTTTCCCTTATTTTGTCAACCCCCTGTAAATCCTTCTTTCCATATTGCATGTCGATAAATTTAACAATGAATTACCTGTTATGATGTTTCGAAAACAAAAAATCGGTGAGCCGAATTTCAATTAAAGTTGGGTTTGTTACATTCTTTAAGCACGTATGTCATTGCGATCAATATAAATACATCTTCGACCTTCTTTGAATTAAATAGTACAACGTACACTACATCCAAAATTACTAGGACACCCCACTTTTTTAAATGATGTATTTCATATTATTTTAAGTATTTATTGCCAATTGGATAATTGTAAATGAAAATAGAATGGTCCTTTTGTTAATACTGCACATCAACATGTGCATCAAATGAATTTACAAATATTTAATAATTACCTATATTGCAGTTTCATCAATGAAAAATGAAGAATATTTAGGGTGATTCGGACGAGTTCATCTTTGCTTCCTTGCCTTGTAAAATTTTACAAATTAAATATAATATATATATATATATATATATATATATATATATATATATATATATATATATATATATATTAGTCATCCACATACAAGCCTGTTTCGCTTTATCACAGCTTATCAGTGTGGCTAGACGCATCGATTTACTACCAACCATGATTATAGCACCACCCCAGGTTTTTAAAAGAAAACATACATTTCATACTATTTTAATATTCATTGCCAAGCGGATAATTCTTAACGAAAATAGAATGGTTCTTTTGTAATTATTACTTTATAAAATTTTACAATGAAGGAAAGCAAATCAACTCGTCCTAATCACTCTGCGTATTCTTCCCACACTGATGAGCTGTGATACAGAGAAACAGGCTTGTATGTGGATGACTAATATATATATATATATATATATATATATATATATATATGATGAGCTGTGATACAGAGAAACAGGCTTGTATGTGGATGACTAATATATATATATATATATATATATATATGATGAGCTGTGATACAGAGAAACAGGCTTGTATGTGGATGACTAATATATATATATATATATATATATGATGAGCTGTGATACAGAGAAACAGGCTTGTATGTGGATGACTAATATATATATATATATATATATATATATATATTAGTCATCCACATACAAGCCTGTTTCGCTGTATCACAGCCCATCAGTGTGGCTAGACGCATCCACTTGCTTCTGGCCGGGATCGAAACTCGACCGATTTGGTGGGCTAATTAGGCTAATTAGGCAACTTGCCCTGACGATCCATTTGGTGAAACATTGGTAGGTCTGTTGGGTCTAGGTTAGCTACTTACTTATATATATATATATATATATATATATATATATATATATATATATATATATATACTACCGGACATAATTATTAGGCCACCCAGTGTTTAAAAAATGATGTGTATCATACTATATTTTAGTATTTATTGCCAAGTGAATCATTCTAAATGAAAATAGAATGGTACTTTTTTAATACTGCACAATAACATGTGACATCGATCGAACTGTTCTAGTGTCCAGTTTTTTTGTCTCTTCATCTGATTGGCTGGCCGAAACAAAGGCTTTTTTAGCTGCCTTGTAAAATTTTGGGTCGTAATAATAACAAAAGAACTATTCTATTTTTCTTTAGAATCATTCACTTGGTCAATAATTATTAAAATATTACTCGTATGAAATCCTTTTTTTTAAACTGGCGTACCCTAATAATTATAGCTGGTAGTGTTTATTAGGACATTGTTTCATTATGAGATTTTTAATGCAATATTCCCTCTCCCTACAAAACAAAAACTAGTATTGATTCAATTCGAGGCAGCTTTGAGCTTCATACAACAGCTTAAGTATTGATAAACCATAAAAGTTAATTTATACATTGAATATTAACGCAAATTTATGATGCCTTATCCGAACCCTTCATGACAATTTTATTTAGCAAAAAGGCTATAAGTATTAGGCTCATGATGAGAAACGTACTCACGTCTTACTGTCGCTAAACATTAACCTATTAATATTAAAAATTATTAAAAATCGCCTGAAGACACCACTCATGGTACAAACCTGGGTAGCGAAATCACTCGTTTAAAAATGGAAAATATTCAAAATTTTTAATACAAAATATTCAAAATTTTTAATACGAATGTGTACTGGTCTAACACTGTTAGAACCAAACACTAAGTATTAAACAGTATATATATATATATATATATATATATATATATATATATATATATATATAGCTTCTCTGCCATTCTGAAGATGAGATTTTGATCTCTAAATATTAATGTTTAATAAAGAGGTCATACCCAATCACTTCTTTACCTTCCTTTATTTTACTCAACGCATTGTGACAGCCTTCAAGACATAACCCATATAACTATTTTACACAATACTTCAAGCAAATTACAAAACTTTACTGTATATATATATATATATATATATATATATATAAATCCACGTGAATAAATAACAAAGAACGTATTAACAACGTTCAAAACAATGATTTAAAACACTGCCCGATATAGAAATAGAGCAATGAATATTTATTATAACTCATATTTTAGAACATGTACAAATTATAATTCACTACAAAAGTGTACATTTTGTTTCGACATCGAAAAAACAATGTCTCATCAGGTAGTTCATAATGATAGTACTAAATTTTATTTTTGAAAAAAAAAGATTAAAAAATCTCACTTCCCCTTTATTTTTGAAAAATGTATGAGATAAAGAGGATGAAAAAGAAAGAGAAATCGAAAGAAAGGGGGTAAAACAAAAAGGAAAGGGAGATACATTGAAAATAAAGAGCGTATAAAGAAACCTTATCAACGGCTCTTTCCTCTTAGCTATTTCTTTCTCTCATGTCTTCCTACGCTCTTTATTTTCTTTTCTCAGGCTAAAAACCAGATTTTGATCAGACCCGATTGGTTATCGGTTCATCAGTTTCCAATATCTGAGTCAAATAAATGATCCAAGAAGAAACTAACCTAATTAAGTCCATTAAAACTTATCGTACCCATCGGGAGTAAAATTGGCGAAAATGGGGCATATTGATGGCTGAATATCGGTTTTTGATCAGATTTGATAAAATATCGGAGACATTGATTTCCGATATCGGGAAAAATGAGTCGTCTGAGAAGATCTACTAATATTTGAGACTAAAAACTATAATTTTACCAAGTTAGAGCAAATTCTGCAGCAAGAACCACGATAAAACGGCTGAAATCCTGGTCTTGATCCAACCTAATTGGATATCGGGGTACCGATTTCAGATATCGGGGGAAAATCGGAAAAAATAAGTAGTCCATGAACTGACCGAAAGCCTAAAGAATACTTGGGTGAAGTTTGGTGAGAATCGGTGAAAAATTGTGGATTTGTATAAAGTACATACATACAGACAGACATACACTCACAAATATCTTGCCTTATATATATATATATATATATATATATATATATATATATATATTTAAATAGTTAAGCATTTTTAGATACACTTAATTTTCTTTAAAACAACATTTAAAAGTATTATTCGAGATAGATTTACGTTTAAAAATATTCTAAAACCTCTATCGCTTTCTACGTCAAGTCATGTAAACATCTCTCGACGAACGCTCTTGCGACGAACGCTTTTAGTTTAAACTTTAAAATCATTTGTTTCTTATGAAAGGCCGAGGCCGGTCTGAAATATCAAATATATATATATATATATAATAATAGAAATAAATAAATACTGTCATGAAAATACATTTTTAAACTTACAACTTTTTAGTAGTTTTTCCTATACATATTAAGACAGTATACGTGGATCATCATTATGATATATATATATATATATATGTATGTATATATATATATATATATATATATATATATATATATATATGATAACAGCACTTAAGCAAAAACGGGAGCACTAAAATCGGTTTAGATAAAAAAGAAAAATAATCAAAGCGTTTTGATTTGTGTTTGCGTCATGACAATTCTCTTCTGTATATGAATGACTAGAAGTATAGCCCGGTGTTGCTCGGGTGAAATGAAAACTTTAAAACTAATGCATAGTCTTGGAGCCCAGACTCAGTCTAAAGAATATTTGTGTGAAATTTGGTGAGAATCGGATAAAAATTGTGGATTTATATTAAGGACAAACAGACAGATGAACACACACACACACACACACACACACACACACACACACACACACACACACACACACACAAACATCTTGCCTTTTATATATATATATATTATCGATTATCTGCACTATTGTAAGAACTGTAACCTTGAAACTTCTGGATATCGTTTCTTATGTCTTTGTCTATGAGTGTATCAAATTTGATCAAAATCGGACCACTCCTTCTATAACACGAATTTTTCGATTATCGATTTTCGATATTTATCAGGGGTACCCCGACACAAAACCTAGCTAAGAACACTTGCAGACGCTTATAGTACAACTGTGTAAATTTTCAAGAAAATAGGTTCAGCCGTTTCGGAGTCTATAGGTAACGGATACACACACACACACACACACACACACACAAAGTTCCATTTATAAATAAGTTAAGATTTGTGACATTATGTCAAGCATAATTACAATATGGCAGATTATTCTGATCAAATTAATTCTGCATTGGAAAGCTCTCGAAACAGTATCGCAGATGCTTTTCATTGAGTCGTACAGTGTGAATTTGCCCGCACCAATTCGCTCACTTTTATTTCCCTGCATTAAAAACGTCTTGTGCTTTTGCAATTCTGCTTTGTCGTCTGTTCTTTCCTTCGACGCCATTTTCTTGAAAAAAAAATCTGCATGAGTGATACACTTCGCTCTCGTCTGGATTCAGCCCGGGGTTGTTAGATATGAGAAATAATGCTATTAAGAAACAACGTAATAGTCTTCTCTCTCTCTGACACAAACACGTATAGCAAGAGAATTATGAGTGAAAAGAAGAAATAGCCACAAAGTTCTATACATGTACACTACCTACCATAATTATTAGGTCACCCCAGTGTTTTAAAAAATGATGTATTTCATACGAATTGTATTATTTATTGCCAAGTCCTCCATTTGTCTGTTCTATAAATATTTATACATATATACAAGTCAACCATCCGTCCGTGCATGGAGTACTGCTGCCATTTATGGTCAGGCGCCCCTGCCGTTCTCCTCAGTGTCCTAGACATGATCCAAAGGAGAGTCTGTAATGTGATAGGTACTGATCTGGCGGCTCGACTGCAATCACTTCTCCACCGTCGAAATGTGGCCTCCCTTTGTCTTTGTCTGTTCTATAAATATTTTCATGGTTTCTGCTCGGACGAACTTAAGTCACTGATGCCTCCTTCAACAGGTGTTTACTCGTACAACCAGATTGGCAACTGGGTCCCACCCATTCACAATCAGGTTAGCCAAATGCAGACGACAATTCTACTCCTGCAGCTTCTTCCCTCGCACTTCCCGCCTGTGGAACTCGCTCCCGTATTCTTGCTTTCCTGACGGCTACAACCTCCAGAAATTTATATGCAAAGTCAATACTCGTCTATGAACCACTTGACTCTAGTTCTTTCCCCACCCCGTATATCTTTTCCTTTCTCTCTTGAAACTGTCATCACACCTGCATTCTCATCTTTCTATTGCTCCTTTCTAACTGGTTCGTCTTCCTCTTCACTCTCTTCTAATCAATCTTTTTACACTTATGTAGCCCCCTGCACATGCTCGGGGTGCATCGATTAAAAAAAGTGAATAATTGTAAATGAAAATAGAATGGTTCTTTTGTTTATACTGCACAATAACATGCGCATCAAATGAATTTATAAAAAAATAATAATCACCTATATTGCAGTTTCACCAATGAAAGAATGAAGAAAATTTAGGGTGATTCGGAGGAGTTCATCTTTGCTTCCTTGCCTTGTAAAATGTTGCAGAGCATATTCGTTATTTCATCTGAAGGTGTTGGAGACGCTGTAAACAAAGAGATTGTTTGCTTGAGCTTGCTTTGCTGTGTCTCTAACATCTTTAGGTGTTATAATATTTATATATATTCATATATTTATATATATTCATATTTAGGTGTTAGGTGTTTAGGTGTTTAGGTGTTTAGGTGTTATATTTCTATTTCTATTTTTGTCTTCATAAATTGAATTAAATCAACTTTACAGTGTTAGCTGCTTGTGGTAAGTCGGCTGGGGATTCAGTCCATTTTTCAGTCTGTTTTTGTGAAATTTCTTGGAAATTATTTTATTTATTTATTTTTTTCGTCTTTTGGCCGTCTTTGTTTTTTTTTCGTCACTTAATTTGTGTAAATAATTTTGCTATTCAAGGGTATTTTCGACTAATGATAAATAGCATCACGGTTCAATTATTTCCATTAGTTTTGTCTTGTAGAAGATTTAAATTTCTGTCTTCGAGAGATTGAATTCTTAACGGTTTGGCATGCGAACGCAAGCAACATAACTCGACTATATTCTGTAAAAAACGGTTTAATTTCTATTTTTGTCTTCATAAATTGAATTAAATCAACTTTACAGTGTTAGCTGCTTGTGGTAAGTCAACTGGGATTCAGTCCATTTTTCAGTCTGTTTTTGTGAAATTTCTTGGAAATTATTTTATTTATTTTTTTTTTTCGTCTTTTGGCCGTCTTTGTTTTTTTTCGTCACTTAATTTGTGTAAATAATTTTGCTATTCAAGGGTATTTTCGACTAATGATAAATAGCATCACGGTTCAATTATTTCCATTAGTTTTGTCTTGTAGAAGATTTAAATTTCTGTCTTCGAGAGATTGAATTCTTAACGGTTTGGCATGCGAACGCAAGCAACATAACTCGACTATATTCTGTAAAAAACGGTTTAATTTCTATTTTTGTCTTCATAAATTGAATTAAATCAACTTTACAGTGTTAGCTGCTTGTGGTAAGTCAACTGGGATTCAGTCCATTTTTCAGTCTGTTTTTGTGAAATTTCTTGGAAATTATTTTATTTATTTATTTTTTTCGTCTTTTGGCCGTCTTTGTTTTTTTTCGTCACTTAATTTGTGTAAATAATTTTGCTATTCAAGGGTATTTTCGACTAATGATAAATAGCATCACGGTTCAATTATTTCCATTAGTTTTGTCTTGTAGAAGATTTAAATTTCTGTCTTCGAAGATTGAATTCTTAACGGTTTGGCATGCGAACGCAAGCAACATAACTCGACTATATTCTGTAAAAAACGGTTTAATTTCTATTTTTGTCTTCATAAATTGAATTAAATCAACTTTACAGTGTTAGCTGCTTGTGGTAAGTCAACTGGGATTCAGTCCATTTTTCAGTCTGTTTTTGTGAAATTTCTTGGAAATTATTTTATTTATTTTTTTTTTTCGTCTTTTGGCCGTCTTTGTTTTTTTTCGTCACTTAATTTGTGTAAATAATTTTGCTATTCAAGGGTATTTTCGACTAATGATAAATAGCATCACGGTTCAATTATTTCCATTAGTTTTGTCTTGTAGAAGATTTAAATTTCTGTCTTCGAGAGATTGAATTCTTAACGGTTTGGCATGCGAACGCAAGCAACATAACTCGACTATATTCTGTAAAAAACGGTTTAATTTCTATTTTTGTCTTCATAAATTGAATTAAATCAACTTTACAGTGTTAGCTGCTTGTGGTAAGTCAACTGGGATTCAGTCCATTTTTCAGTCTGTTTTTGTGAAATTTCTTGGAAATTATTTTATTTATTTATTTTTTTTTTTCGTCTTTTGGCCGTCTTTGTTTTTTTTCGTCACTTAATTTGTGTAAATAATTTTGCTATTCAAGGGTATTTTCGACTTTTACTAAGTTAAAACTTTGTAAGCCTCAGTCACTTTTTCCTCGTTTTTTTTTTTTTTTTTTTTTTTTAATTGGAGTAGATAGTTTCTACTATCGCCCGGTCTCACACTCCACCCCCTTCTTTTGAATGAGTTTAGAGGTGATCACCTTGTTTCTTGTTTAGGAAGGGGTTCCCGGTTCATCCCCTTTCTCTGGTCTTGGTGTTAGTTCAGCTGGAAGCTCTTTGCAGTTACGGAGTATGGTGGCAACGTCTTTACATTCTGAGGGTACCGGGTTGGCAGTTTCCTGGTTGCTGCTTCCGACTGGTAGTTAGGAGCCCGAACTCTTGCGTAGCGTCTTGAGAGGCTGCTCTGATCAACAGTTGAATAATACCGGGGTTCTTGTAGTGCCATATCGCGCATGGACGGGCGTCCCTGCATGAACGTTCGGTGGGCAACCCCGAGGCCACATTATGTTGTAGGCCGCGCCAGTCTCCATCCTTCACAAGTTGCAAATGATTGACCGACTGATTCTATTCTAAGACCACTCCTTAACTGAATTACTATGGAAAAAAGCAAACATAATAACAAAACTAAACCAGCTCATTTGAAAACGCCCAAACCTGTCTGCATCTCTTTCACTAACATACGCGGCATCCGCACCAACTTCCCCAGCGTAGATTCTTTCCTCCATAATAACTCACCTGATATATTAGCCCTATGTGAAACTAATCTTAACCCTTCTATCCCCTCATCTGAGTTCTGCGTTCCTGGCTACCTTCCCCTCTTCAGGAAGGACTCCAATGTTCATATGCATGGGCTTGGTGTCTATGTCAGCGAACACCTTCCCTTAGCTAGGGTGTCATCTTTTGAATCCCCAGATCATTCTTTCATGTGCTTCCGCCTCTCACTTCTCAGCTCGATTAGCTATCTCTTCTTTCTGTACCGATCTCCTTCCTCCCCTGACTGTTCGTTACTTGACATCATTTCTGACAATATTGAAAAGCCATTTCTACCCATCCCTCTGCCCATGTATTCGTGTTTGGTGACTTTAACGCCCACCACACCAAGTGGCTGAAGAACGCTGTCACTGACCCTGCTGGTGTCCACACCATGAACTTTTCAATCACCCAATCCCTTACGCAAGTAGTGGACTTCCCCACGCGTTTCTCCGACAACCCTAACGGAAGGAACTCACTTCTAGACCTCTGCTTCACTTCCATCCCAGACTCTTGCACTACCAGACAACTCTGCCCACTTGGAAACTCTGACCACACTGTAGTGTCCGTCAATATTTCACTCCACTCCCGCCCGACCCATGAAACACAGACAAGTAGAATATCATACTGCTATCAAAGAGCAGACTGGGATTCGTTCCGAGACTTCCTCTGTGACATCCCTTGGAACAACGTTTTTAGTCTTCCCATCGAAGAATGTGCATCCGAGGTCTCCTCCTGGGTTAAGGCTGGCATTGATGCCTTCATCCCTGCTAGGAAATTCCAGCTTAAATCTCATTCGTCTGCATGGTTCTCACCCGCTTGTTCGGCTGCCATTGCCCACCGGAATCATTTCTTCCGACTTTATTGTAACTATGCGTCGGAACAAAACAGGCGCCTTTTCACTTCAGCTCGTAATAAGTGTAAAAGGGTACTTAACGAAGCTAAGATGTTGTTTGCTGCCAGAATGAAGCAACGCATAGCATGCTCTAAATTCGGCTCTAAAGACTACTGGCGACTCTGTAAAAGAGTACTTAACAAGAGCAAGTCCACAATACCCCCGCTAATCAACAAATTTGAGGTCCTCACCTCCCCAGCAGATAAGGCTGAATGTTTTGCCCGCAGATTCTCGAACAATTCGAGTCTGGACTCGTCTGGAGTTTTTACACCCGACTTCTCACCTAGAACCGAGGCACAACTGAATGATGTCCACATTACACCTTCGCTTGTCTCTAAGATAATCTTAAAACTTGACCCTCACAAAGCGAGCGGTGGTGACGGAATCCCAACCATAGTCTTAAAGAAATGTGCTCCTGAACTCTCCTCTATCCTTTCTAAGCTCTACAACCTCTGCCTATCTGCTTCCTGCTTTCCCGCCTGTTGGAAATCTTCCTCTATAGTTCCTATATTTAAAAACACTGGAGAACCCTCTGACCCTGCAAATTACCGCCCTATCAGCCTTCTTCCGATCTTTGGCAAAGTGTTCGAAGCCATTATCAACGCCGAGGTGGTTCAGCATCTCACAGCACACAGGCTCCTCTCGGACAAGCAATATGGTTTCCGCTTCACCAGGTCTACTGCTGATATGCTAACGACCATCACCGAGTACATATACCAGGCACTCGACAGGAATGGCGAAGCTCGAACCGTTGCATTGGATATATCTAAGGCGTTCGACAGAGTTTGGCATGCTGGTCTTCTATGTAAACTGCGGAGCTATGGTATAACTGGACATTTGTTTGAACTAATCCAGTCATTCCTCTCTAACCGCACAATGAAAGTGGTATTAAACGGACATGCCTCTCAGAACTACCATACAAACGCAGGTGTTCCCCCAAGGCTCCATCTTAGGTCCTACACTCTTCCTGATATATATTAATGATCTCCCTGATTCCATAAGAACCCAAATAGGTTTGTACGCCGATGACACCACAGTTTACTCTCGCCTCCAACAAAAATCTGATGTAGGCGTCAAAGCTAAACTTGCAGCCGAGATTGAAAAAGAACTCCAATCCATACTGGACTGGGGTAAGAAATGGCTAGTAAATTTTAATGCTTCTAAAACGAAGCTACTGTCAATTAACCATCATCGACAATCTCACCTACCTCCCATTAGCATGGACCAGGCTTGCCTCCCAGAGAGTAAAACACTACGCCTCCTTGGTCTCACACTTTCAGCGGACCTCAAATGGAATGACTATATCGAATCCATTGCTAAATCCGCTGCTATGAAAGTCGGTTCTCTGTGTAGGGCCCGGAAGTTTTTTCCGTCTAAATCTATCCTGCACATTTACAAATCTACCATCCACCCGTGCATTGAATACTGCTGCCATATCTGGTCGGGTGCCCCTGCTGTTCTCCTCGGGCTTCTCGATAAGGTTCAGAGGAGGGTCTGTAATGTGACAGATACCGACTTGGCAGACCACCTGCAGTCTCTCTCCCACCGGCGAGACGTGGCTTCGCTGTGTCTCTTCTATAAATACTTTCACGGCTTCTGCTCCGATGAACTTAGATCACTGATGCCCCCTAAATACGAATTTGCGCGAGATACTAGATTAGCAACTAGATCCCACCCTTTTACAGTGAAATCGATAAAATGCAGCCGTAACTTCTACTCCAACAGTTTCTTTCCTCGCACTTCCCGACTGTGGAATTCTCTTCCAAACGATTGCTTCCCCGACGGCTACAATCTCCAGGAGTTTAAATGTAAGGTCAATAGACACCTCCTAACACACTAACTTGCTCCCATTCGATCAAACACTCTTCACATCTGCCCGACACTCATCCTCGCTATCCTTACTCATCTATCACCTTTCTCCTGACATTCCCTATGTCTATCCACTCCTTCTCTTTACCTTACCCTATGTAGCCCCATGCGCAATAGTGGCAGTGGAATGCCTTGCTTGGGGTGAGATGATTAAAAAAAAGAAAAAAAAAAAATAACTTTTATTTTCCTATGTACATTCATCTGCAACAGACTTTTATTTTTCATAATTCGTTTCCTGTTAAGAGCTTTGATGAGCGGGGACGAAACAGGGTCGAATGGTGTTTTTTTGCTTAAAATTTATCATGGCTTTTAGTAATAAATGTCTCGCCTCTAACGCCATAATACGTTTTTGTACCGTTAAAAACATGTTTATATATATATATATATATATATATATATATATATATATATACCTAAGTATTGTTGGAATAATATTCCTTGTCAAAAGAAACACTATTTTTAAAAAAGTGCTCAATACAAAAGTAGAGCTAATAATATTATTTATTTATAAATTATAACATGGATATGTTACAATATCACTACAAAAGTAGCCATTTTGTTTCAACAAACTTTTAAACCATTCATTTAAGAACCATCACATCAAAAGTGTTGAAACAAAATGGCTACTTTTGTCGTGATATTGTAACATATCCGTGTTATAATTTATGAATAAATAATATATATATATATATATATATATATATACATATATTTATATATATATATATATACAACGGTTGAAAACAACAGTTATGCAGTCACACACACACTTCTTTTCCAACCCTGAATTGAGAAACCAGACATCTGTATCCAAAGATCTCTGGTCATTGAAAGACAGAAACTTAACCCCTATGATTAAATGGAATATCATTAAAAAAAAGTCTAACACACCCATCAGATTCAAAGATTGCTGTCGCTTATGCATTGATGCAAAAAATCACTATCACCAAATACAAACACCAATTAAACCTGCTGAATCTGAGGAGGGAACTAATTTTTAAATGTCGACATAGGGGCCGTTTTAATTTATGTTAAACTCTTAGCCCCTCATTCATTCCTCTGAAGTCTTTACACACATCATACTATGTTACAGAATATATATTGTATATTTGTAACTTATTATTATATGTGTGAATATTTTTCTTTATACGAGTTTAAATATGTCTATGGTATTACTTACATATTTGTTTTTGCATGTGTATGAGTGTATACATGTGTGTTCGTATATGTGTATATATATCTGTGTGTGTACATATGTGTGTACATATATATGCGTGTGTGCGTACGCATTAAAGGGTGTGTGTTTGAGTTGTATGTGTACATATATAGGTTTTTAGATTACTATATTTATACTGTATTATAACTGTACCTTTAACCGAAAAATTTACCAACATTATTAAGTTGTATTGTTTTTTGTTTAATCATTTCACCCCGAGCAAGGCGGAAACGCCACTGATGTGCAGGGGGCTACATAAATGTAAAACGATTAATTAGAAAAGAGTGAGGAGTACAAACTAGTTAGAAAGGAACAATAGACAGCTTAGAAAGCAGGTGCGATGACAGATACATAGGTGGAGAGAAAGGGAAGGTTATACAGGGGTGGGGAGAGAGTTAGAGTCCAGTGGTTAGTAGATGAGTATTGATTTTGCTTTTAAATTTCTGGAGGTTGTAGCCGTCAGGAAAGCAAGAATACGGGAGCGAGTTCCACAGGCGGGAAGTGCGAGAGAAGAAGCTGTAGGAGTAGAATTGTCGTCTGCATTTGGCTGCCTGGCTGTGAATGGGTGGGACCAAGTTGCCAGTCGGGTTGCACGTGTAAACACCTGTTGATTATTATTATAGTATTCTTAACCGAATAATTAGTATAATTTTGAATATATATTGGTGTGGTGGTAATTGTGATTAAAACAGATTGATTAACTATTATATCTTAATTTTTTAATTTTCTTGTTTTTTTTTATTCCAATTTCTTATCCTTTCACTAGTAATATGTAAATTTTTTTAAAACTAGATAATTAAGTTTAAACAACTAAATTTAAATAGAATAATTAGGCTTACTTTTAAATCAAATTTTTAATGTTTTTTTTTAATTTCGTATTGTATTATATTTATTTTGTTGATTGTATAATTAGTATAATTTTGATTATATAGTTTGGGCGATGGTATTTGTGATTACAACTGATTGATTAACTATTATCTCTTAAATATTTTAAATTTTTTAGACCCCAATTTCTTATCCTTTCACCGTTAATATATAATATTTATTATTTTTATTTTTCATTTTGTTCATTTTTTTATTTCCATTTTCTCCTATCTTCTGTTCTTTCGAATTCAAATTTATTCGTCTCTTCTTTCTTCTCTTCTTCCCTTTTTGTTTGCGCTTAAAGTTACTTACCCTTTTGTTCTAACTCCATCTCCCTCTCTCTCACTGTCTGTCTGTCTGTCTGTCTCTCTCTCTCTCTCTCTCCTAACCCCCCTTCATTTACATTTCCAACCTACCGGTCAGCAGTCTAACTGACTTGCTGAATGTATCTTTAGATTTAATTTGACATCCGCTCTTACGCGTGCTCTTTGATTATATATATATATATATATATATATATATATATATATATATATATATATATATATGAATATGTGTGTGTATTCGCCGAACTGATGTAATGATGTATTTTTTCTTAAATTTTCTCTTTTAAGGGAGCGATCTTATTTTTATTCCGTTTGTTTTTAGGCCTTTCCGAATTTCCTTCGTGTAAAATCTTCTGTACAATAAACACGGAAGCTGATGATGGGTTACCAGAAATAGGCCTACACTTCCGATTTACCATGAAATAACATGTCTGCCTTAATTTTTCTTATATATATATATATATATATATATATATATATATATATATATATATATATTGTCTCTTTAATAGAGCAGATTCATGTCGATTTCCAAGTTTTGTGAGTACACTGTAATGATGCTTTCACTAGTTAGGACTGTAACTTCTGGTTTTCTTTTTTTGCTTATATTGAATATCGTGTGATATTGTGGGGGTGGCCTTGTTTGGGATTGGTTGCTTCTTCTTCTTTTTTATTTTGTTTATCATTGGTTGATTATTTTGTTTGTATTGAATAGTTGTTCGATTTATAATCATGTTTATTATTAATGGATGCAGGAATGAGAGTTTGTTTCATTGATCTCTTTTTATTAGTTTCACCTTTTTTTATTTGTTAAGGGTTTTCTGCTGCGTGATGGTTTATTTTTTCTGGTTCATGTTTAGGTACTATTGTATTTGTGTTTGTGGGCTTTACGTGTGTTTGTTTTTATTTATTTACTTTATTTTTTATTTGTCGTTTAGTGATGTAATATTTTCTGTTCTTGTAGTGACTGGGTGTTTGTATGTACATTTATTTTTCATATTTATATTATTTGTATGTTTATTTTTATTTTCTCTGTTTATTATCGTGGTTTTCTATTTGTAATTATAATTTATTCTTTTTAAAATTTTGGTTTAAATTTTAATATATAGAAATATATATATAAGAAAAATTAAGGCAGACACGTTATTTCATGGTGATTCGGAAGTCTGGGCCTATTTCAGGCGAACCATCATCAGCTTCCGTATTTATGTTACAAAGGATTTTACACAAGTGAGATTCACAAAGAACTAAAAAAACGAATAGAAATAACGGTCGCTCCCTTAAAAGCAATGGTTATTTCTATTGGTTCTTTTCTGTCTTTTTTATGTCTTTGTAAATCTCATATGAGTAAAATCCTTTGTAAAATAAAGATGATGGTTCGCCCGCCTGAAATAGGTCCTAAATTCCCGATTCACCATGAAATAACCTGTCTGCCTTAAATTTTCTTATATTTTCTCTTTATGTATTTATATGCATACATGTTTAGAGCTCTCTTAGAGAGTTATCCTACCACTGTATATACAGGATACTCCTTTGGATTTTTCCATACCCACAGTGCATGCTGATATATATATTTAAGCTAATCCAGTCATTCCTATCTAACAGCACATTGAAAGTGGTATTAAAGGGACACATCTCCCAGAGCTACCATACGAACGCGGGTGTCCCTCAAGGCTATATTCTAGGTCCTACGCTCTTTCTAATCTACATTAATGATCTCCCCGATACCATAATATCCCTAGTAGATATGTACGCCGATGACACCACAGTTTACTCTCGCCTCGATCAAAAATCTGGTGTGGCCGACAAAGCTAACCTTGCAGCCGAGCTTGGAAAGGACCTCCAATCCGTAGTGAACTGGGTTAAGAAATGGCTCATAAATTGTACTGCTTCTAAAACGAAGCTACTATCAATTAATCATCATAGACAACTGCACCTACCTCCCATGAGCATGGACCAGGCTTGCCTCCCAGAGAGTAAAACAGTACGCCTCCTTGGTTTCATACTTTCAGCGGACCTCAAGTGGAATGACTATATCGAATCCATTGCTAAATCAGCTGCTATGAAAGTCGGTTCACTGTGCAGGGCCCGGAGGTTTTTTCCGTCTGAATCTATCCCGCACATTTATAAATCTACCATCCGCCCGGGCATTGAATACTGTTGCCATATCTGGTCGGGTGCCGCTGCTATTCTCCTTGGGATTCTCCACAAGGTACAGCGGAGGGTCTGTAATATGATCGATACTGACTTAGCAGACCGCCTGCAGTCTCTCTCTCACCGGCGCGACGTGGCTTCCCTGTGTCTCTTCTATAAATATTTTCATGGCTTCTGCTCGGATGAACTTAGATCACTGGTGCCCCCTAGGTTCGAATTTGCACGAGATACTAGATTAGCAACTAGATCCCACCCTTTTACAGTGAAACCGATAAAATGCAACCGCAACTTCTACTCCAACAGTTTCTTTTCTCGTACTTCCCGACTGTGGAATTCCCTACCACATGACTGCTTACCCGACGGCTACAATCTCCAGGAGTTTAAATGTAAGGTCAATAGACACCTCCTACCACACTAACTCGCTTCCATTCTTTCAAACACTCTTCCCATCATCCAAACTATCTATCACCCCTCCTTCTGACATTTCCTATATCTAACCACTCTTTCTATTTGCCTTCCCCTATGTATCCCCAAGCGCAATAGTGGCAGTGGAATGCCTTGCTTGGGGTGAAAGGATTAAAAATATATATATATTGTATATATATATATTCGCCATTAAATATTTCCAAAATATGCAACAGACATAAAAATACAAATAATACTGATAGTTATAATTTTAACATCTGATAACATAACATTAAATACTGCTTATAAAAATTCCGTTAGCGATGAAATATGACGTCATTTTAACTCTTTAATAATTTCGGTTAGTCCTATATATATTTATGCGAGTTTTTATATCGTAGACAGCAATTTTCTGTTTATAGATACTTTATTAAAACAAAAATTCGTATCAACACTTTGACTTGATAAAGTCCGTCACAGAATAGATCAGAAAAATATAGTTTTCCTCTTGTTTTCTTTATATATATATATATATATATATATCATTATTTTTGTATTTATAGATTAAAACTCCACACACCAATTTAAATGACGTGTTGAGTTTTTCTTTATAAATATTATATTGCTCTGCTAACATCTGCTGAGCTCTCTGTATATTAATATAACACTTTATAGTTTATATCAACTTGATCTTAGTAGATTATCCTCGCCGTTTACGGACTGGACATCTATAACTATATATATATATATATATATATATATATATATATATATATATGTGTGTGTGTGTGTGTGTGTGTGTGTGTTCTAAATCCAAAAGGTTGTTCAGATGGGTAAATCCCAAAAACCCGATCCTAATGAATTCTCTCTGTTCATATCTATCTATCTATCTATCTATCTATCTATATATATATATATATATATATATATATATATATATATATTAAATCCAAAAGGATGATCAGATGGGTAAATCACAAAAATCCGATCCTAATGAATATTAATTTCATTAATATTAAAATTTCTCAAGGATGGGGGCTCGATGCAAGTATTTTATTCTTATTACAAAGTCAAATATAAAAACAAAACAAAATTTCGATGTTTAAATCCGTTGAAAAGCCATTTCTAGGGAGACTTTACCGTTTCCTCAGCAATGGCGAAACGAAATATTTATTCAAAATTCAAATGACAAAAGATTTTATACCAGTAGAAATCCAACTATATATATATATATATATATATATATATATATATTCTATTTTTAAACGAGTTATTTTGCTACGTTGGTTTCTACCATGAGTTATTAAAAATTGCCTGAAGACATGGAAAATATTCAAAAGTTCTTCAATATAATTGTATCGAACATTTTTAATACAAAGTTGTACTGGTCTAACACTATTATAACCAAAAACTAAGTATCAATTTATATATATATATATATATGCAAACAGGGACTTGGATCCACAGAAATAACAAATAGACTTAAATAATGTAGACTTCATAATGTAGACCTTAGGATCCTTTCAGTCCACACATTATCAAAGGTGCACGTTGGCATTTATTCTAATGATATACAGGACACAAAAATGACTTACAGAAAGGAAAATTGGAACACGTTTATATGTATAATTTTAATAAAAAAATAATTATAATGTAAGGGATGTAAACATAGTTCCAAAAGCGTAGTAAAATGAAAAAAGAATTACTCATAATCTCTTCAACAATCGTAAGGAGCAAATGAAATGATTCTTCAGTCTGAACAGGCTATGTTGATGGATCTTCAAATAAACAGCCTCTAAAACACAAATGAGGACCCGAGCGGGCACTGTGCATGACAGAAAACCAAGTGTCTTCATAGTCAGAGGTACAGTCTTGATTTTCAAGTAAAGGTTGTCCGATGGCCGATTCCTGAACACAGGAGTTGTTCTTATAGACAGTCTAGAAGTAGCTAAACGTACATTTTCGGGGACCTTTTATATATATATATATATATATATATATATATATATATATATATATAGTCATCCGCAGACAGAACTGTTTCGTTGTATCACAGCTCATCAGTACGGTTAGACAGCCGATTGCATTTTACCCAGAACTGATCCCCACCGAATTGGCGTCATTCGGCGATTCTGCCTCTGAGCTACGAGCGATCGGTAGAAGGGGGCAGATTTTTAGCGTGTTTATTATCATTATACACGCCCAATAGCTGAGAGTGTTGTAATTCATTGCTGAATGAATGATGTGTAGATGCCATAATAGCTACTATATAATTAATAAAGAGTTATTTGTCATAGTCAAATTAGACCAGGAAACAGTTGTATTACAAAATGCTCAATGAAACAAAAGTACTTATAAAGAAGCAAGGAAAAGTAAATATTAACCTGCAATAATAACCTGCAGACCTTTAAAATATCAAAGTTAGGAAAATCAGGCGATTACGCCTCATTTGAAAACGCTTTATTTTTGCATGCACATCTCAAACTTTAAAACACACAACACGAAGTTTGAAATAAGACGATGAGCACGTCAACAGTCGTCAAATACTATTGCAATTGATTAAACAGATTACACATACGCTGGCCCGGGTTTGTACGAATCCAAAATATATGTTATAATGTGTATATAATTTCATACCTTTCATTTAGTATCTTGTTTTATCCTGGAAATATTATTATAAGTAATTTCTCCTCTTGACCTAATCTTTAGACATCACTAACGCGGTAAGGTTTGGGTCTTCTCAATATACGCCAGCTTACATTATGATTAGTTGTTATTATTTTCTTTTAATTTCCACACATACTTCGTTAGTTTGATACAATTCCTAAAGCTTTTTTGAATGATTTGTACGTTTTAAAATTTCCGTGCGTTCAAAATGAAGTGTCAGAACATCAGTCAGTCTTAAACGCCTGATGATACCAATCAGTTGAATCCAAGGTAGTGTAATTATTGGATTTTCCTAATATATATATATTTTTTAATCATATCACCCCGAGCAAGGCGGTAATGCCACTGAAGCGCAAGGGGCTACGTAAGAGTGAAAAGATTGGAAAAGGGAAAGCCGAAAACCACATCCTAAACAGGGAAGAGGGGATGAGCCTCTTCACCTGTTCAATAGACGGGGGAGGAGTGTGAAACGGGTGATAGTTTGATTTATCTACTCCAATTAAAAAAAAGTTAAAGGTGGTGAGTTAACTAAGTTTTTACTTATATATATATATATATATATATATATATATATATATGTGTGTGTGTGTGTGTGTGTGTGTGTGTGTTATTGAACTATATACAAGCCTGTTTCAATATATCACAGTACATCAGTGTGGTTAGACATCTAGTTAGATGTATATATATATATATATATATATATATATATTATTGAACTATATACAAGATGGTTTCGGTTTATCACAGCTCATCAGTTAGGCTAGACATCCAGTTATATATATATATATATATTTTTTTTTTTCTTTAATTGATCAACAATTTATTTCGCTACCTTGGTTTCCACCATGAGTGGTTTCTTCAGGTGATTTCTAATAACTTAAAAGTTAAAAGTTAAACTTTTTTTAAAAAGTTATTAAAAATCGCCTGAAGAAACAACTCGTGGTAGTAACCAAGGTCGTGAAATATCTCGTTTTTAATGAAAACTATTAAAAAGTTCCAGAATATAATTGTATAGAACACCTTTTAATACAAATCTGTACTGGTCTAAACCTATTAGAACCAAAAAGTAAGTATTAAACAATCAATATATATATATATATATATATATACATATACACTATCGACCATAAGTTTGGGACCACTTAGATTTATTCTCTAAGAGAAAGAAATAACAAATCTTATGTCTTAGAAGAATAAATATCGATATATTTCATTGTTGCTCACAATTTTACAACAATTAAAACCAAAATTAACATAGAGTAATTTCTAATCTAATTAAAGTTAATTCATATATTCTTTTCATCAAAGAAACCACCACTAGTCGTTGAAGGCAATAATGCACGCCATATTTTAATAGGCTTAATTTTTTAACGATAACACGTTCAAAATATCCTTTTTTCGAAAGAATTTTTACCTGAGCTTTTTTTTTTAATGCTAATCTGTTTCTTCCTTGCCATTTATACCGTAGTAATATGGTTTACTAAAATAAATTATACCGTAACGATAATATCTGAATAAATCTGAATTTTCGGCAAAAACCTGATCACAATAAGAGGAGTCAAGTAGCAAACTGAGTAAATGCTTATTTTAAAGTTGAAAAGAATACTTTTTTTTTGCTTGACATTTGTATAAGAATAACAAAAAGTACAAACTCGGCGAATTTGATTCTGCTAAAAATGAAATTTTATAAACTTAGTGAAAAGAAATACGTGGTTCCAAACTTATGGTCGGTAGTGTATATATATATAGCTCCAGGTGAAGAGGACCTAAACTAGCAAAGTATGTGTGAAAATTAAAAGAAAATAATTACAACTAATCTTAATGTAAGCAGTATTTGAATATATATCGGTTATCCATAAAATTTCGAATAATATAAATTTTCGTGAATGCACCTATAAAATTGTGTGTACGAGTGTTTAAGGTTCTTCAGTTGATCGCTTAACTCACAAGGCACGCATCAGAGGATACGCTTTGTTTGGGACATCTGTGAAATCTGGGACATCATTTCTAAAAATTGTGGGCGGCAAACGTAATTTGAATTCGAGTCCAGAAAATGGAATCGTTTCCCGAGGAGTGAAGCAATGTTTTACGGAGCCATAAGAAAAGCATGGTGGGTATAAGAACGAACGACGGTTTGCCAAAAACTGACAGCCAGTCCGACTCAGAAATTAAGTAGCTTATTTCCCGCTCACTCAAAGTCGTTGTATATGTTCGTGGCTCCCGTGTTCGACAGCCCTGGGCAACGGGGGCGATAACTCATCTACCGCCCGACGCCAGTATTTCTTACAATTTTTACTGTCTTTCAAATATGGCAGAAATTGTAATGATTAAGCAAACATTCTTTTTTTATCTAAAAAAATATTACTAATATTAACATTTATAGAAATATTATATGTCCTCCTCCTTTAAAGAAGGTCATTTCAAACAGTTGGGATACACACACACACACACACACACACACACACACACACATATATATATATATATATATATATATTGTAATTTTGTTATTATAATGGTTTATAAAAGCATAATATCAGTACACAAAAATTTTCATTTTTCAGAACAAAACTGTTGCTCTTCAGGTGATATGTTAAATTAAATGGTGAAAACAATTTTCTCTTTTGAAAATTTATGATGAATTTCTGATTATTTAGAAAATTAGGGAGTAATCGTTGAAGGAAATGCAAAAGGTGTGTCCAAATAGTTCAATTAGCATTAAGAATTATGTAACCATGCAGATTTAAACGTTTGGGTTAGGAATATAAATATATTTATATTGATTGTTTAATTACTTAGTTTCTGGTCATTATAAGATTAAACCAGTGCACATGTGTATTAAAAGTGTTTAATACAATTATATTGTAGAAGTTTTGAATATTTTTTACATTTGTAAACGTGTTAATACGCGATCCAGGTTTCTCCCATGATTGGTGTTTTCAGGCGATTTTTAATAACTTACTGAAAATTGCCTGAAGACAACACTCATGGTAGAAACCTAGGTCGCGTAATAACTCGTTTCCAAATGGAATATTATATATATATATATATATATATATATATTAAAAAAGGATTGATTCAAAGATGTTGAATGGCCATTTCGATATGAAGATCCCCACGGGGGATAACACATCACCTCAGCAACAGAAAAATCCTTTCAGAAACTGGAGAAAAATTAGTCTACTTTTCCTTTTTAAATAGATTTGCAAAGAAATTAAAAAAGAAAATAAAAAGGAAAAATAAAGGAAAAGAAAAAGATAAAACAAAATAAAATCAAATAAACAAGAAAAGAAAAAATTGACATCGTCTGGGTTCGTAAAAGAAGGAAAGAGAATTGTAACTAAAAATTAACAGACAGCCGTGTTAAATCGACGTAAGGTTAAGCAACACGGAAAAAAGGTGGGAGATAAGAGAGATAAAGGAAGGAAGGGAGGGAAAAAGAAAAGAAAAGAAAGAAAAAAATTTTTTTAAATATTACAGACGCTGGACAAATTCAAAAACCTAACTTCCCAAAAACGTTGAAGTATTAGAAAAAGGCCTTTACTTAAAAAGGCATAATTATTTATAAAAGGGAATAAAAAGATATAGGATTTAAAATAAAATTATTTTTTAAAAAATTAGGTCATTTGAATTCAACTAAATAAAGACAACACTAGGTAAACTAAAAAAAAAATTCATTTACAATTATACATACATATAGAAGTACACACATATATACATACATATACACACATACACAATTCTACGATTAAGAATACATATATACATACACATACACACACATACATTCAATATATATATATATATATATATATATATATATATATAGTCATCCGGAGACAGATCTGTTTCGCTGTATCACAGCTTATCAGTACGGTTAGACTCCGATTGCTTTTAACACAGGATTGAAACCCGACCGAATTAGCGTCAGCCGGCGATTCTACCTCTTGGCTATGGGTCCTCGGTAGAAGACGGCATACTTTTTAGCGTGTATATTATCATTAATATATATTCAATAACTGTGTATTTTGGCAGCAATCCTTTTTTTATACAAAAAAGTTAATTGCACAGGATCGATTTACTTCTGTAAGGTTGTATGAAAAGCTTCCCCCACCTAAAATTGTTTAAATGTTGAAAATGTTACAAATTTTTGTGGCCGTCGGAAAGATTAGGGTTTAATCGATAAGATTGCACTGAAAAAAGTAAAAGAAAAATTTGATCATCAACCAATTTACAGGTAATTTACAGGTAATTTACAGGTAATTTACAGGTAATGTCGTACCGACGATTGGTTCCAAAATGGAGCATCGATTTACTATAACGTTTTATGAAGAACTGAGCCCCACCTAAAATTGTTGAAATACTGAAATTGTTCCAAATTTGCTTTTGTCACTCGGAATGTTTGGGTGTAATCGATAAGACTGCACTGAAAAAGTAAAAAAAAAAAGAAGAAAAACGACAAAATATGTGCGTTGTGGTACAATGGATATCGGCTCGGAACGAGAAACCGGGGAGCCGAGTTCGAATTCCAGTTGAATCCATTGTATTCACTTACGCGCAAATACCCTTGGGAAAGGTATTAATCCGTCTCTTCCTTCCAGTTATGGGTTAAATAGCAGGACAGATTGGGTTCTATAGCCTTGGTCGGCAACCAGTCTACCGCAGAAAGCAATGGCAACCTACTGCGGGATAACCTTCTGCCCAGTCAGTCATGTCTCTTTCGAGACATGATCGCCCAAGCGTGTATCACGTATGGCACTTTAACTGACTGACTCTCTTTCAGGGTCCGAGGATGTATTTTCCCGATTGAATAACCGCGATATCTTTGTCAACTTATACCTGCTGTTCATACCGTGCCATGATGCGGGTTTTTGATTTAATTTTCAGCTGAACGTAGTTGGGAAAACATTTAATTACAACAGAGCAAAATAACAAAAGATTCAACGTTTAAATGAAACAAATCAATATTGTTTCCTGTTATGGCATCGATTACCTCGGGTGTACACTTTCTGGCAAAAGTGATACTAATTCAGACAATTAAACGTTTGTTCGTCGTGACAATTAATTGGACGGCATAAGAAAATGAAAAACGAAACGACCGAACATAGAAAGGAAGAGAGAAATTGCAATAATTGATTTCCATAATCAAATGTCCGACGATAATTATCATGACTCAATCACCTGTGAAGTGAGAAGACAAAGCGATTGTGAGAGTCTCGACCTTTTAAAATCGAAATCTCCTTCCACCAGACATTGGTTAAATCTAGAATTATCTAAATGACCTGACAGCCGATTCAGGTAAGTTTAGACGTTTATACAGAAGATACATACTGGGTGCATTTATAAATTGTCGTCTAAATGAGGCTAAACTGAAAATAACACAGGCATCTCATTTAAACAGGTATACAGAGTGCGATGGATGAATTGTCGTCCAAATGAGACAAAATGTAAATTACACTGGCTCCTCATTTTAACAGATATACAGTGTGCGATGGATGAACTGTCGTCAAAATGAGGCAAAAATGAAAATAACACTGGCATCTCATTTTAACAGATATACAGTATGCGATATGACGTCTAAATGACGCAAAAATAAAAATGACACAGGCATCTCATTTTAACAAATATACAGCGTGCGATGGATGAATCGTCGTCTAAATGAGGCAAAAATTAATATAGCACAAGCATCTCATTTTAACAGATATATTTACCAAAATTGCCAAAAATAAAAAATAAAGAATAACTTGAAATACTAATGAGTAAATTATTCAATAATTACACCATTGGCTTTAGCCTCAACTTCTGTACGACTTCGGCATCCCCTGTAACTTTTCTGAACGCTCTCCTTATCTAATTTAGTGAATGCTGCCATATCCCTTGTCGTCAGTTCAACATTGGTGTCATAAAGTATTTTCTTAGTCTCTCACTCAACTGCTATCTACATATAATAATGAAAGTGGAGGGGTGCCTAAGGAATTAGGTGGTCAGATATAACAGCAGATGTAGTCCCAAAAATTGTGTGACAGATATAACTGTGTTCTATTGTTTGTGTGACAGGGTGTAGAAAAGCAATCAGCAACCCCCGTCCCGCGAGCCTCAAGTGAATCTTGTCCGGCTCGCTATTTTACTCTGGACTAGATATAAAGATAGCTAAACCAAACCAAAGTGACAGTTGATAGTCTGAATATATTGCGTCGAAATTAAAAAGATTATTATTTTAACCTGTAGAATGTGTTTTACTTTTATTTTTTATTTGTAGGGATCGCCAAAATTAGCGTACGGCCTCACTATCGTTTTTTCAGTGAAATTGCAAGCACTTTTAAATGAATATAAATTAGTGTTTTTAACCGATTTTCATGGAGTTTCTTTTCAAAACTGATTCATGAAACATTTATTTTTAAGATATAATATTATTTTAACAAAATTCCCGACAAATATTAAATCCTTGTTTTTTTCAAACTCACAGAAAATTTATTCACATATTTAATAACAGGTTTTTCCTCGATGACAATGGAGTCATAGCTGTTTGGTCAGTCTCCATGACTCTACATAGCATTTGGTCCTCACTCTCCAAAAGGTTGCCGACCCCTGGTGTAGAGTAATGTTGCAGACATAGTGTCTTCCAGTAGATACACTGCAGATCCAGGGCAGCACTTCCCCCTTAAAGCTCGAGATGTAGTCCTCCGTGTTGTGACTGAGGCCCTGTGGGAAAATGAATAAGAGCAAAACGTCGCCATTACTATTGATCACAACAAACACAATGATATTGATTGTATATATAACCAAACTCTTTCCGAATCATTTCTACACTCCTCAGATTGATACCCAAACATTCTGAAATGTTCCTATTGGACTTTTCAGCGCGAATGGCAGTCACTACAGCATGCCATTTCAAATAAATGTAAAAAAAGAATTGCGTCATTGTGGTCTGGCGAGAGAAATTGTCTGGCACGACGCAGCGAACCAAATTTCTTAGCAGGCCTAAAAATTCATTCATTTCTCTTCATGCCAGTAGATAGTAATAATAATAATAATAATAATAATAATAATAGGTATATTTCAAGGTGATTTTTTGTCTCCTTTACTATTCTGCATATCATTAATAGCACTAACCAGTCAACATAATAAGACAGAATGTGGTTAAAAAGAAGGCCAAAAGAAAATAAGCCATCTATTTTACATGAATGACTTAAAGTTGTATGCTAAGAATGATAACGAGCTGGAAGGTCTTCTGCAAATTGTAAAATGCTGCAGCGAAGACATTGGAATGAAATTCAATTTGAATAAATGTGCTAAAGCTACAGTTTTACGTGGATCAATACAAGAAACATCCTCACTTAGCTTAGACCCTACTGTAACAATAAAAGAATTGAAACAAGAAGAAGCTTATAAATAACTTGGTGTAAACGAGAGTGAAAAAATTCACCATAAAAAAATGAAAGGAATAGTGCGTAAAGATTACTATAGAAGGTTACGACTGATATGAAAAACTGAATTGAATTCTCAGAACAGAATTATGGCCATTAATAGCCTTGAAATCCCAATTGTCCAATATAGTTTCAACATCTTAAACTGGATTCTAAACGACATCAGGCGAGATTGTTTTCAAACTCCATAATATTGATTGTATATATCCAGTTCTTTTCAAATCCTTTGCACTGTCTTCAGATAAACACGAAAATACTCTGAAATTGTATTGGAGTTTTTTGGGAAAGGTATTAATCCGTCTATTCCTTCCAGTTATGGGTTAAATAACAGGACAGATTGGGTTCTATAGCCTTGGTCGGCAACCAGTCTACCGCAGAAAGCAATGGCAACCTACTGCGGGATAATCTTCTGCCCAGTCAGTCATGTCTCTTTCGAGACATGATCGCCCAAGCGTGTATCACGTATGGCACTTAACTGACTGACCAAGCAGTGCCGCATGCCTTTTCCAAATTTCTATAGGTGTGAATTGTGTCAATGGCGTCCTTTTTCTCACAGACCGTGTCTAACCGACCCTAATATACTGTGCAGTCAATGAAATAAAATAAAAAGCAAAGAACACACATGCGTGAAATAAAGAAAAATATATAATATGGCAACAATTTACCCATCTTAGCGGCCCTAACAATTGATTCTTTTCTCTTCATGTCAGTGGATATTAATAATAACACAAAAAGAGTAATGAGTCTTGATGGCAATAAAAAAAAAGGTTCTCTGGTAGGGTAAAATAGATTTGTTTCATGCTGGAAGCATTAAAATCAGCGGGCTTTTTGGCCCATTTAATCGATTGTAGGTCATTTTGGAGATCAGTTGTTACTTTGATCGTATGAAACTAATCATATTTACCATTAAGCTAGGAATAAATAGTTGAGAACTGACGAAAAGTAGTTGATTAAAATTAGTAATAATGTAGGCCTATGGATAGAGAGCTGGGGAATACCCGCATAAAAGCAAAAAGATCTAGAAGAGTGGCCGTTCAAGATAATTTTCATTTATTCAGTTTATTTTCCTCAATTTTTATTAGCCATTCTTTATCCATGGCAGCAATACCACCAAAAGGCACTTGATGTAGGCCTCCGTGTTACGTCTGAGGCCATATAGAAAGATGAATAAAGGAATAACGTGGCCATCACTAGTTATCACTCCAAACACCATGATATTGACTGTATATATAATCCAACTCTTTATGAATGTTTTGCCCTGTCGTCAGATTGACATACAAACACTCCGAAAAAGTTTCTATTGGTTTTTTTCAACGCGAATGCCAGGAACTACAGCATACAGTTTAATGGTCGTCTAAATTACTCAAAAATGAAAACAACGCAGACGTATCATTTTCACAGATTTAAGTAACGAAATGACACAAAAATATCTTGAAATGCTCAAGAGTACGTTTATTGAATAAAAAAAGTCATTAGCTTCAGTCACGGCCTCCAGACGATTTCAGAATTTCCTTAAAATCTTCTGGGCAGTTTCTTTGTTTAAGTTATTGACTCCTGCCATAGATCTATCTATCGCCCGATTCACACTCCACCCATGTCTATTGAACAGGTTAAGAGGCTCATCCTTTGTTCCATGTTTAGGATGTGGTTTCCGGCTTTCTCTTTTCCAATCTTCTCACTTTGTTTTTTTTTTTCAATTGGAGTAGATAGATCTATCTATCGCCCGGTTCACACTCCACCCACGTTTATTGAACAGGTTAAGAGGCTCATCTCTTGTTCCCTGTTTAGGATGTGGTTTCCGGCTTTCTCTTTTCCAATCTACTCACTTCGTTTTTTTTCAATTGGAGTAGATAGATCTATCTATCGCCCGGTTCATACTCCACCCACGTTTATTGAACAGGTTAAGAGGCTCATCCCTTGTTCCCTGTTTAGGATGTGGTTTTCGGACTTTCTCATTTCCAATCTTTTTACTATTACGTAGCCCCCTGCATATCACTGGCGTTACCGCCTTGCTCGGGGTGATACGATTAAAAAAAAGTTCTTAGTTCTTCGGGTTTACAGAGCGTTTTGTGGGTTTCTCCCTCTATATAATAATCAAGAGGTTGCAGTCCGGAAAGTTAAGTGGCTAAATGTTTGGCTGGTGTGGTTGCAAAAATTATCTGACAGCTAAATTGAATTCTTCTGATTGTGTGGCATGGTACGGTCTCCTGTTGTCAGACATAGGTTCTTTGAGCAGCTACCTTCTTTATCCATGGCAGCACTACCACCTCAAAGAACTCAATGTACGCCTCCGTATTGTGTCTGAGGTCATGTAGGAAGATGAACGAATGTATAACATCGCCATCACTAGTGATCACTCCAAACACCATGATATTGACTGTATACATAATCAAACACTTTCCAAAGCCTTTGTCCTCAGATTGACACGCAAGCAGTCTGAAATATTGAAGCTTCCAGTGCGAATGCCAAGTATTATAAAACTGCGACAATTTATCCCTCGCAAAATGTATATTTCCCCAACGGTTGCAGGAGAATATTTGAAATCCGCTGATCTGCCTCTTTTCTGCTGCTCTTTTCCTCTTGCTTTTCCTAATTTTCTAACACTTTCCTTCACTGGCGGGGACTGAATCCATATGAATTTAACGCGCTCTTCAAGGATTCATTATATATATTCTTTCGATCGGTTCCCTGCTCAAGGTTATTCACTGGATATTTCTTCAAAAAATAAGTGATTTGCATGGTATTAATATCTAGCCAAACATACCAGGTATTCTTTGGGACATTGCTCTGTCTGCGATACAAATTTACGAGATGATTTGAAAATGTTTGCAATACAAGTTAAGAATGATAAATAAGAAATTTTGAGGAGGGCTGTTGGCAAAGATCAACGTCGTAGATACACCCTTGTGCAAATTAATTGAAACAACTGCTTTAGATTTCTTTCTTTCACCACAAGATCAGTTTCAGACCCACTGGAGTGATAGGGTGCAATCGATTTCTAATTTTTCATCAGATTAGTTTATTTGTAGTTGTATGCAGTAATATGAATCTATTTTCGGGGTGTATGATGAAATTTGTTTGGCCTTGAAAAATAATGCGTCATCCGTGATCGCAATAGATGTTCATCACGCCAATAAATTATTGACTCGACTGTGATGGACGTTAATTCAAGGAAGTGTACGGGAATTGTAACGCAGCACGAACACACTGACAAGCCCTAGAGAGAGATCGCGGATACTATGGGTGTAAGCCTTTCAAATGTCAGTTGTGTAATAAATGTGAAGAAACAAACTAGATGTATTATTCCAAAACATATAAGAATATACGCTTCATTCAGAAGAAAAGAACAACGAAAAGGGACGTCGTATACGTGATCAGATAAAGTGAGAAAGATCCTAGGAAGACATTATTCGTTTTGTTTCAATTACATTGCACAATTACATTCATTCTATCTATCTATCTATCTATCTATCTATCTATCTATCTATCTATCTATCTATCTATGCATGTTCATATCTATCTATCTATCTATCTATCTATCTATCTATCTATCTATGGCACCTCGGCGTGGTGTAATGGTTAGCAGGCTTGTCTTGCTAGAACCCTACAACTGGGTAGTGAGTTCGATCCTCACAGAGTGCCCCTTACTTTAGGCCTTGTGCCACATCTAAAAGGTGCTTAGTAAATCATCTATCTATCTATCTATCTCAGTTCAAAACGTCAAAGTAAATGCAGTTGGAAGATAAAAACAACGCCAAGAGACGACGTATACGTGATTAGAAAAAGTGTGAAAAATCCAAAGAAATTCGTTTTGTTTCAATTAATAAGCATGAGGGCGTATATGATACAGGATTTTACACGCTTTAGAAGGTTAATCGGCAACATTGCCCTAGACCAGAAGTCCTCTAACGTTTTAGCAGACCTTCGTGTATTCAATGAAAATACGTTCAGGTAACCTGTGGCGTCGCTAGTGCTTCGAGAGAGGGATATTTCTTTTTTGCCCTCTTTGTACAAAAGAGTAAATCAGTTGAAGGATTATTGATTTCTAACATGGTAAGTTCAGTAGGATAAAACTCATGCCGTTAGAAATAACTACTGTTATTGTGCATTGTGGTACAGTGGATACAGGCTCGGAACGAGAAACCGGGGAGCCGCGTTCGAATTCCAGTAGAATCCATTGTATTCACTTACGCGCAAATACCATTGGGAAAGGTATTAATCCGTCTATTCCTTCCAGTTATGGGTTAAATAGCAGGACAGATTAGGTTCGGCAGATTAGGTTCGGTAGACTTGGTCGGCAACCAGCAATGGCAAACTACTGCAGGATAATATTCTGCCAAGTCAGTCATGTCTCTTTCGAGACATGACTAAAAATCTAATTATTAAAAATTATAGAGCAAAATAATCCCTTAAAAGATCTAAAAGAACTATCAGGTTTTATGGCGGTTAAAAACTGAATGTTAATTGATGGCGGACACAGAAGGAAACTGATTGAAACATTGGACAATATAATGGACAATATAATGTAAGAATGTGAAAGGAAGGATCGATCGTTTGTTAGAAATATAATGTCGGTTCGCTAGCAAAAGAATCACTGCAAAGACTTAATTAAACATTAGAATCAAGCAGTTAGAGACATGTAACCATCTGCGATAAGTTTCAATAGACGAAAGAAAATAAGACTAAGAAATATGGAGGAGTATAAGGACAAAATGTGCGTAGCGTTGCAGTTGTTATCGACTCGGAACGAGAAATTGGAGAGCCGAGTTCGAATTCCAGTTGCATTCACTTACGCGCAAAATACCCTCGGGAAAGGTATTTTTCTGTCGTTTCTACTTTCAGCAATGATTGAAATAGCAGAAGAGATTGGGTTGTAACGCCTTGATTTGCAACCAATCTACCACAGAAAGTTATGGCAAATCACACTGGATGTGCGTTGTGGTGCACTGGATATCGGGTTGGAACGAGAAATCGAGGAGCAGAGTTCGAATTCCAGTTGAATTCCTTGCATTCACTTACACACAAATACCCTTAGGAAAGGTATTAATCCGTCTCTTCTCTGCATTTATGGGTTAAAAAATAAAACACATTGAGTTCTATAGCCTTTGCTAGCAACTAGTATACCACAAAAAGTTATGGCAACCTCAATTCCCTGTCATTATCAGTCGGTTAAATGTCATGAAAAGATATGACTAGATCGAAGATTATCCCACAGTAGGTTGCAATTGTATTCTGCTGTAGACTGGTTGCCAGCTAGGGCTATAGAACCCAATCTGTTTTGTTATTTAACCCATAACTGGATGGAAGTGACGGATTAATGCCTTTCCCAAGGGTATTTGCGCGTATGTGAATGCAAGGGATTCAACTGGAATTCGAACTCGGCGCCCCAAATTTTCGTTCCGAGTCGATATCCACAGCACCACAATGCACATCCGTTGCACCACCACAACGCACTTCCGTCCACCTACTGTGCGATTATTCTTCTGCCCAGTCAGTCATGTCTCGAAATAGATATGATCGCTCAAGCGTGTATCACTTGACTAACTGATAAGGACAGGGAATGATAAATTTCATAAATTAAGCAAAGAATTTTGGAGAATATCGATGAAAACAATAACATCAGTGTGCAGAACTGCAGTGTAAGATGTCATTTACTAATTGCATGCAAATGTTTAGTCCTGTGTTTTGCACCAAGACCTCTGATCAGGAGATTGTAGGTTGAAGTGTAGGGAGCTGGTTAATGTTTATTTTGTTCGGCCTTGTGTCTTACTTAACCGAACTCCCTACAGCTTTCAAGTTTTGTGTTGAATAATATTCATCAGAAGGGTTTTCATCAGAAGGTTGGTTGTCGGCAGTTGGTATGTGTGGCTTAGTGTAGAAGAATGGAATAATAAAATATACACTTTTAATGCTAAAATAGAAATTTATTAAGAGAAGGAATTACAAGAGTTGTAGTAAGCTCAGCAAATAGGTAATAGTATGCTTCCCTCTAACAATATGTCAATATTTCAAAATTTATAAGCACTGTATCCTTTTTTGTGACTTAAAATATTGTTGTATCGAATAGGTGAAAACGATGCCCAGAGAAAGTGTGCTGCGGTATTTTTCAGCAAAATATCCGGTTTTAAATGGATATACACAGAACAGTTCCATAGTTGCAATGGCAGACAAGACAGAACTTTCATTACAAAGAAGAGGGGTTTAGATCGCAATAGTCGCCGAAGTAATCAGTCCGAATAGGACACGAATGACACTCGAATATTACGCCTCGAATGCCACTATTTTTTACTTAAATAAGCCATTTCACAGAATTGGTTATTCTATCATTAAGATTGCTGCAATAGTGTCAGCCACTCTACAACACAAAATCAAAGCATAAAACAAACATTAACAATTTCTCTAACGACACGTTTAATAAAAAACGGACATTGTTACACACAACAACAACAACAATAACAATAATAATAATAATAATAATAATAACCATTATACTATAAGAATGTAATCAATACTGATCCGATTTTGAATTCTTGTCTAACAAATGAACGTTATCTCAAAATGTATCTTGCTTTGAACGCGTATTCGATTTCTATCCATAGCTAAAAATGCCCCCCCCTCAAATAACCGGTTCCCTGTTCCACTCTAGAGTCTTTCTATCTTTTACTTTTTTCAGACCCTTGGGTAACGTTATAAATTTATCACTTATCGCCTTTCTCCCGGCTATGCTTTCACTCAAACATACCCCCTGCAAAAAAAAAAAAAAAAAAAAAAAAAAATTACTGACATGACATATCTGTGCAGGGACTAACATATCTTCGCTTTCCAGTAACGAGAGAACGCCAACGTGGCTCTTTATCCTTGCCGGTGATAGATCATTTCCACCATAGAATTTCTTTTCTCACAGACGCTGCAACCCTCTTACTACTATTTTACTAAGCCCAAAGAATACGTTAAAACGCGCTATGTTCCATAATTCTACCAATTCTAACCTTCGGATCAAGGACCTTTCATGCCACATACACTGTAGAGAATCCTGCACATCGCCTTCATATTATATTAGCGATACGTATGTTCCACTCACGAAATATTTAAATACCTGGGAAGTGTTCTAATAAAGACGGAAAGTGCGACACAGAGATCCGAAGGCGAATTAGCATTCCGAAAGACGTGTTTCAGAAGCTGAGTTAAGTATTAAGACACAGGAAAATTTTACTAGATGTTGGTAAAATTCGACATAATTTATGGATAAAATGAAGTGATTAGTTTATGTATTGATTATAATAGAAAATCAATCTCCCGAATATATATTATATAGCAACAACAGTCCATGATGGTCACAAAGTAAGGGATCAGTTTTTGTATTGATTATAATAGAGAATCAATGCCCCGAATGTATATTATATAGCAACAACAGTCCATGATGGTCACTAAGTCAGTGATCAGTTTATGTATTGATTATAATAGAGAATCAATGCCCCGAATGTATATTATATAGCAACAACAGTCCATGATGGTCACAAAGTAAGGGATCAGTTTTTGTATTGATTATAATAGAGAATCAATGCCCCGAATGTATATTATATAGCAACAACAGTCCATGATGGTCACTAAGTCAGTGATCAGTTTATGTATTGATTATAATAGAGAATCAATGCCCCGAATGTATATTATATAGCAACAACAGTCCATGATGGTCACAAAGTAAGGGATCAGTTTTTGTATTGATTATAATAGAGAATCAATGCCCCGAATGTATATTATATAGCAACAACAGTCCATGATGGTCACTAAGTCAGTGATCAGTTTATGTATTGATTATAATAGAGAATCAATCACCCGAGTGTTTATTATATAGCAACAACAGTCCATGATGGTCACAAAGTAAGGGATTGAAGGTAATGTTGACAACGTTCCTGGATATAGAGTATCCTCTTGGCATCTGTTGACCATGTCCGTCATAGTATATGGATATAGAGAATCCTCACCGCACGTAATCTGTTCAATGAAACAACGTCAAAGAATCCAGAATCGGATTTGAACTCCAATACTCGGAAAAAAATATGGCTGCCTTTTATACACGTCGAATTGAATATTTTGAGCTTCCTCATGGTTTAAGCCTTCTGTTGGTGAACTATAACATAGGTTGACACAAGGGGGTCTGCACATTATACAATGGACATAAAAAGTACACTAGATAAAAAGAAGAGAGTACTTCAAAGAAAAAGGAAAAACTCGAAGCAACTGAAATGTGTTTCTACAGAAGGATGCTGTGGATGCCATGGACCGAGTATGTGAGCAATGATGAGGTGTTGGAAAGAATTGAAACGAAAAGTAAATTAATATTGAGCATCAGAAAAAGACAACTGAAGTTTCTGGGACATGAAATGAGGAAAGAGGGTTTGGAGAACTTGATACTAATAGATCAGATAGATGGGAAAAGTGACAGAGGAAAGTAGCGGATAACATATTTGAAGGGCCTGGGTAGGTGGATGACAGAACGGGGGTGGTGAGATATTACAGGAGAAAGCGTGCTAAGAGCCAGTCACCAGGGATAGGGAGACGTGGAAGGTCATGATCGTCTACGTCCTGAAAGGATAATGCACATAGAAGAAGAAGAAGAAGAAGAAGAAGAAGAAGAAGAAGAAGAAGAAGAAATTCCACTAAAATATCTTATTCCCATGCACCGGTAATTTTGGAATCCTGTCTCAAGATGATGATTCTTCGACGACTAAAATCTTAAACTTATATTCGCCACATATCCTTAAAAAAAAAACGGTACCTTTTACCTCTTACTATGCGGAACCGTGTCCCTATAAGATGCTTCCTGACTATTACAAAATTAACCTGTTCATGTCTAGGCATAACTGTTATCTTCTCCATACTCAAATAAACCGAGACACTTACTTTGTTTAACCGATCCCTAAGAGAATGCTTCCCAAGTCATTACAGTCCTAACCTGTTTCTGTGTAAGTATAACTATCATCGTTCCCAAATATTCTCATAAATTGTGACTCTTCTTACCTGGATCCGACAATTAGGAGGATGCTTGCCCAATCACAACAATCTTACTCTGTTCACGCCTAGAGTTAAGCGTTATCATAAGCGTACAAAGTTTGATTCTTACTTGTTATCTCTTACATTGTGGAACTGATTCCCAGGAAAATCTTTCTCTGATGACAACAATCTTACTCTGTTCACGCCTAGAGTTAGACATTTCCTTTCACGCATATTCTCAGAAATTTTATCTCTAACCTCTTACTTTGTAAAACTGACCCCCAGGAGAATCATTCCCCGTTTCCTACAGTCTTAACCATTTCAGGTCTAGGATTACCCATTATCTTTTACTGTATTTACTAGCCTTCCCACGCAAGGCCGGATGTGACACATGGTCATTTTATTGTGGGTGTTCCCGGCCATATAGCCGGGCCAAAAAATCTATTTTTCCCCAGTCGTGGATCTACCCTTCGGCGGAACCACGACTGGGTTAGTACTCTCTACTCGAAGGCAGAGAGCTGACAGTGTCATAGAGTAACACTCTAATCTTTTACATATATCATCAAAAAATGTTCATCTTATCTCTTAATTTACAAAACTGCCTCCCAGGAGGATCACTAGAATCTTATCCTGTTCATGTCTAGAGTTAACCTTAATCCTCCTTACATAAACTCATAAACTGTACCTCTTAAAGATTACTTTCTGAAACCGACTCCCAAGGGAATGCTTCCCCGATCACTACATTCTTAACTTGTTCAAGTCTAGAATTAACTGTTATTCTCCACACATTCCCCTTTTTGTAGATGATAATAGACTCGACTGAGAGAACAGTAATCTCAGAATCTCAGTTGTAGTTGCATTTTACAGTGGAGAGTAATCGTAGAGATCCGTTACAGTTATCGAAGAGTTCCGACAGATACCGAAGTTACCCAGAGACCAGACTTCATAGCGAGCAATGCGAAGGACTGGATGTTTGCACTGTCACAACCAGAAATCAAATGACCGAAAATGGTCGGTGCGCACTCCGGCTCCACGCAGATGTTCCGGTTGAAAACTAAAGCATTAATTAAACATCAAATTCTAGTTCGCGAGCCCACGAGAATTTTATTAATCGGCAAATGGCAAACCCAGAATCAAATACGAGTGTGAATTCCCAAATGATCTGCTGCGATCCAAAAGGGGATATAAAAAGCCGAAACAGACAGACCGACAGAGAGACAGACTCGAGAGAGACGAGTGTAATTATGTTATGTCGTCAAGTATAAATGAATAACTCAACAACAGAATCAGAATATAAGTTGTATTCCGCGGAAAGACGGTTAGTATGTACAGAAGTGATTAGTAATATTTACAATAGAAAGATACAAGAGTCCAATCCGCCGTAAGACGTGTGTATACGTGATTACTTCCGGTACGCCACCGGAAGTGTGACTAACTCTCCACTGACTCGCACTGACTCTTCAGTAACTCATTAGAGACTCTCAAGTGACTCTCTACGACATTATTTAGCTGTCCCTCCCAGTAAGGGCAACATATGACACATGGTCAGTTTATATCTGGGCTTTCCGGGCTATATGGCCCGGCCAAAAGATGTCTGTCTATTATTCCCCAGTCGTGCTTCTACCCTTCGGCGGAACCACGACTGGGTTAATGCTCTCTGCTCGGAAGCAGAGAGCGCCCTCTACCCGAAGGCAGAGGGCTGACAGTGTCGTAGAGTCGTCAGTCTAGTGACTGTCTACGACCACCTGTAGAGAATCCACCATTGCTATATATAGCAATGGGAACAGTCCATTTGTAGTCAAATAGGAGCGGCGCCCTAACAAATTAGTATCTCCCTTGACCGACGTCAAGCGACTTACTATGCTCGCCGCCCTTCCCTCTTCTTTTCTTCTTCGCTGTCTCTAAACTCCTTACCGACCAAAGGAGCGGATACATCAAAGACATTCCTAATTTACAACGCTCCCACATTCATACGAACAAGTTCTCTTTTCAGCATTTTATTGCCATGAATTTTTAACGTCCGTTGGATCCATACTTAAAGAATTACTTTAATTGTAAAACCTTAATTGATATGTGCATATAAAAAATGTTATTTCTAAACTCAATTTGCTTTTCTTGATTTATAATTTTTTTATGACTTATAGTGGGCTATCTACAACGAGGCCCAATTCCGTTAATCTGCAACAACATAAAACTATTCTCCACTAGAACGGATTACTCACTATAGACACAGTTTAGTCTACAGATATTTTTCACTTCATGTTTTTCTCTTTTAGTAATTGTTGAAATATTTGCGACCACCTCATTTCGAAATATCTGCTGTCGGTATGTTAAACAATATTTTCTGAGATACACTGATACAGCCCACAAATATGAATTGGTTCATTATGTAAAACGTTTAAGACTACAGAATCCTATAACAAACGACCAAAATACAACAACCAACAGGAGACAAATATTCGTAGAAAATGCCACAAGTGTAAATAACAATCACTGAAAGGATAAAAACATTCGAGAAAACATCATTATACTAAATATACTACATTATCTTTCCTCGCAGGATAGGCATCTTCGGGTAAGTGTAAAATATTGAATTTTAGTACAAAATAATAACAATCAATAGAAATACCTTATATGTAATGTATATTGACAGGTATATTTTAGCATTTTTTAACAAGAAAAAAAGATTATATGACTTTGGGTTAATTTGAAATTTTGCTTTCTATCAAAAAATTATCAAATAAATTAAATGTCATTAAAATAAAAATCTTTTTAATGTGAATAGACATTCTAAAGAAAGTAAACTTACCAAAAAAATAAAAAAAATATATGACAATCAATATTTTCTAAAGAAATGTGCTCTTGAACTTCCACTTCCTCTCCAAAAACTACAACTCAGGCTGAATTCAGGAATTTAACAAAACGAAATCTATCACATATCCGAGAAGAATTAATAAGAAACCCAAATGCGTCAAGTGCGTTCCTATTTGAAGCCGCTGGAGCTCGTCAAGTGCGTTCCTATTTGAGGCCGCTGGAGCTCGTCAAGTGCGTTCCTATTTGAGGCCGCTGGAGCTCGTCAAGTGCGTTCCTATTTGAGGCCGCTGGAGCTCGTCAAGTGCGTTCCTATTTGAGGCCGCTGGAGCTCGTCAAGTGCGTTCCTATTTGCGGCCGCTGGAGCTCGTCAAGTGCGTTCCTATTTGCGGCCGCTGGAGCTCGTCAAGTGCGTTCCTATTTGAAGCCGCTGGAGCTCGTCAAGTGCGTTCCTATTTGAGGCCGCTGGAGCTCGTCAAGTGCGTTCCTATTTGAGGCCGCTGGAGCTCGTCAAGTGCGTTCCTATTTGATGCCGCTGGAGCTCGTCAAGTGCGTTCCTATTTGCGGCCGCTGGAGCTCGTCAAGTGCGTTCCTATTTGAGGCCGCTGGAGCTCGTCAAGTGCGTTCCTATTTGAGGCCGCTGGAGCTCGTCAAGTGCGTTCCTATTTGAGGCCGCTGGAGCTCGTCAAGTGCGTTCCTATTTGCGGCCGCTGGAGCTCGTCAAGTGCGTTCCTATTTGCGGCCGCTGGAGCTCGTCAAGTGCGTTCCTATTTGAAGCCGCTGGAGCTCGTCAAGTGCGTTCCTATTTGAGGCCGCTGGAGCTCGTCAAGTGCGTTCCTATTTGAGGCCGCTGGAGCTCGTCAAGTGCGTTCCTATTTGATGCCGCTGGAGCTCGTCAAGTGCGTTCCTATTTGCGGCCGCTGGAGCTCGTCAAGTGCGTTCCTATTTGCGGCCGCTGGAGCTCGTCAAGTGCGTTCCTATTTGAAGCCGCTGGAGCTCCTTTGGTGTCAAGGGAAACAAGGTGTAAAGCACTAAGGAAGTTTGCTGATGTAAAACATCAAATAAAAAAAACAAACACTTTTAACAAAAAATCATAAGGAGAGAAGATTGCAGTGGGCAAAAAATAAATGAAAACTGATTTCCGTAAAGTGCTTTTTACAGACGAATCAGGGATCACCCTCAGTAGGCTCGATGGATGTGCTCGGGCCAGGATATTTTTCTCGTCAAAATCCAAGTTGCACACATACAAGTCTACTGTTCATCCGTGCGTTGAATACTACTTCATTATCTGGTCGGTTGCTCTTTTTTTTTTTAAATAATTTTACTCCAAGGAGGGCGGTAATGCCACTGATGTCCAGGGGTTTACATAAGAGACTTGAAGTATCAGGCAGGAAGAGAGTGCAGACAAAGACGAACCAGCTACAGAGTGTGAAAGAGAAAGGCAAGAGAACGATGTGAACACAGGAATTAACAGTTGCGAAGATAGATAGAAAGGGAAAGAACTAGATACCCGGGGTGATGTAGAAAGGGTTGGAGTTAAATGGACAAGAGATGTGAATTGCCTTTGAATTTAAACTCCTGGAGGTTATAGCCGTCAGAAAAGCAAGTAAATGGAAGGGAGTTCCACAGGCGGGAAGCGCGAGAAAAGAAGCTGATTGAATAGAATTGTCGCCTGCATTTGGTTGATCTAACTGTAAAAGGGTGAGACATTGTTGTCAGTCTGGTTCCCCGAGTAAATTCTTGTTGAGGGGGCAGCAGTGACCCAAGTTTATCAGAGCAGAAGCCATGAAAATATTTATAAAAGAGACAGAGGGAAGCCACATCCCGACGATGAGAAAGTGGCTGGAGTTTAATTGTCAGGTCGGGACCAATGATATTACAGATTCTCCTTTGGAGCCTGTCGAGAACACTGGAATGAAAAGCGGTTATTCATGTTATTCATCACAGGGTTCTCGAAAAAATGGAAAGGAAAGTCTGCAATCTAGATTATTTCTGATTTGGCAACTCGGTTTCACTCACTTTCGCACCAAAGGAATGTGGCTTCCCTCTGTCTATTTTCACGGTTTCTGCTCTGACGATCATGAATTTATTCGAACTATTAGACCGGCATCTAGGTCTCCCTGTTTTAAAGTCCAAACATTCAAATATAACCGCCACTTCTATCAGCTTCTTTCTCAATTCACGCCTGTGCAACTCCCTTCTGAAGACTTGCTTCCTTGATAGGTACAGTCAGTTAATTGCATATACGTAAAACACGCTTGGGCGATCATGTCACGAAGGAGATATGACTGACTGGGCAGAAGATTATCCCGCAGTAGGTTGCCATTGCTTTCTGCGGTAGACTGGTTGCCGACCAAGGCTATAGAACCCAATCTGTCCTGTTATTTAACAAATAACTGGAAGGAAGAGACGGATTAATACCTTTCCCAAAGGTATTTGCGCGTAAGTGAATGCAATGAATTCGGCTGGAATTCGAACTCGGCTCCCCGATTTCTCGTTTCGAGCCGATATCCAATGCACCACAACGCACATATACGATTATCGTCAGTCAGTCAGTTAAGTGCCATACGTGATACACGCTTGGGCGATCATGTCTCGAAAGACACATGTCTGACTGGGCAGAAGATTATCCCGCAGTAGGTTGCCATTGCTTTCTGCGGTAGACTGGTAGCCGACCAAGCCTATAGAACCCTATTTGTCTTGTTATTTAACCCATAACTGGAAGGAGGAGACGGATTAATACCTTTCCCAAGAGTATTTGCGGGTAAGTGAATGCAATGAATTCAGCTTGAATTCGAACTCGTTCCGAGCCGATATCCAATGCACCACAACGCACATCCATAAATAGACTACTCACGGTTTCTGCTCTGACGAGCATGAATTTATTCGAACTATTAGACCGGCATCTAGGTCTCACTCTTTTAAAATCAAAACATGCAAATATAACCGCCAATTCTATCAGTTTCTTTCTCAATTCACGCCTGTGGAACTCCCTTCCGAAGACTTGCTTCCTTGATAGGTACAGTCAGTTAATTGCCATACATAAAACACGCTTGGGAGATCATGTCTCGAAGAAGATATGACTGACTGGGCAGAAGATTATCACGCAGTAGGTTGCCATTGCTTTCTGAGGTAGACTGGTTGCCAGCCAAAGCTATAGATCTTATTTGACCCATAACTGGAAGGAAGAGACAGATTAATACATTTCACAAGGGTATTTGCGCGTAAGTGAATGCAATGAATTCAACTGGAATTTGAACTTGGCTCCTCAATTTCTCGTTCAGAGCCGATATCCATTGCACCACAATGCACAAGTTGATAGGTACCGTCTCTAAAAATTCAAGTGCAACGTCAATTGCCATATTTTATCTTCTTGATGCCCATCTTTCTCTTATCCTTTCTCTGACACCTATTTTATCTTGTTTTTTCTTTCTACTCGCCTCTTAAGCAGTACCCTGCACACTACTGGCACTACTACATTGCTTGGGTTGAAACTATTATAAGAAATACCTAGATTTATCTTAAAATTATTAACAAGTATAATTCTAATAATGAAAAATTATAAATGTGTAATAAAATAATAAAAATAAAATTCATATGTCGTTTTTAAAATGTAACATTGCATTTGTGAACAATGAAAAACACATCTGTTTATTCCGAGAGCTGCGTCTCACCAACATACTTCTTATATATATATATATATATATATGTGTGTGTGTGTGTGTGTGTTTGTGTGTGTGTGTGTGTTTGTGTGTTTGTGTGTGTGTGTGTGTGTGTGTGTATTAATTTAATTTAAATTTATCGTAAATAATCAGGCCGGTAGAAATAAATATATAATACTGTTTAATTAAAAACAGAATATCTACTTAAATACGAGTATTGATAAAAAATAATGTTTAAACAAGTCATTTCAAATTGTCGGTTGTTTATAACCAAGTTTCGTTAATCTTCGTTAACTTCCGTAACATGTTTACATTTGTTGACATTAAGATACATTTCAGAGTAAATATGGTTATTGCGATATATATATGTAAGTAAAATATATATATGTAAGTATATATACATATGTCAGTTTTTTCTTTTCTTGTTTATTTGTTTTTATTTTGTTTTATCTTTTTCTTTTTTCTTTTTCTTTTTTATTTTCTTTTTTAATTTCTTTGCAAATCTATTTAAAAAGGAAAATTAGACGGATTTTTCTCCAGTTTCTGAAAGGATTTTTCTGTTGCTGAGGTGATATGTTATCCCCCGTGGGGATTTTCATATCGAAATGGTCATTCAACATCATTGAATTAATACTTTTTTAATTTATATTTACTCTGTAATATTTTATTACATGGAGCTCTCCTCCTGTATCATTTTTTAATATTAAAAATCTTTTTAATATTAATTAGGATCGGGTTTTTGGAATTTACCTTCCTGCTTTTTTCACTTGGATTAAAGTATCTGAATTAATATATATATATATATATATATATATATATATATAATTTATATGTCTATTTATTTTATTTAAGTTTATCGTACATAATCAGGCCGGTAGATATAACTATATAATACTGTTTAATTAAAAACAGAATATCTACTTTAATATGAGTATCGATCAAAAATAATGTTCAAACAAATCATTTCAAGTTTTTTATAACCAAGTTTCGTTAATCTTCGTCAATTTCCGTAACATCTTTACATTTGTTGACATTACGATACATTTCAGAGCAGATATGGTTATTGCGATGAATCGAAAATTGTGTTATATAGGCTTGATTAAAACGTCGTTTAGACTGATGGTCATTCGTGGTGGGGAGGTCTAAGACAGGCCACATCACATGGTAGCTTCCCCTCTATGGATAGGGGTCGCAGGTTCGAATCCTGCCGAATGACACATATTTTAGTAATAAAAATTTATCGAAAAATAATCAGGTCGGTAGATATAAATATATAATACTGTTTAATTAAAAACAATATCTACTTAAAATACTAGTATCAATAAAAGATAATGTACAAACAAATCACTTCAAATTGTCGGTTGTCTATAACCAAGTTTCCTTAATGTCTTTAATATATATATATATATATATATATATATTAATTCAGATACTTCAATCCAAGGGGAAAAAGCAGGAAGGTAAATTCCAAAAACCCGATCCTAATTAATATTAAAATTTTTATTTTAATATTAAAAAATGATACAGGAAGAGAGCTCCATGTAATAAAAAATTACAGAGCAAATATATATATTAAAAAAGGATTAATTCAAAGATGTTGAATGGCCATTTCGATATGAAGATCCCCACGAGGGATAACACATCACCTCAGCAACAGAAAAAAGAGTTTCTGAAAGGATTTTTCTGTTGCTGAGGTGATGTGTTATCCCCCGTGGGGATCTTCATATCGAAATGGCCATTCAACATTTTTGAATTAATCCTTTTTTAATATATATATATATATATATATATATATATATATTCAGAAAACATAACATGAATATGTTATTATATCACTTAAAAGTAGCTCTTTTGTGTCTAATCAGGTGATGAGGTTTATTTCAAGTTGATGGGTTTTAAAAGGTTAAAAACAAGCAAAACCAAGGGAGGCATTGTTGGATGTACAATGTGGACCAATCAAAGTAAAGCAACTTTTAATTTGGAGAATATGTGAGCAGACTTCAAAATAATTTTGGGGGGCATTAGTATTAATATTTGATTAAACTGAGATCAGCATTATTAATTAACCATTAGATCTATTTTATTATTTTTGCGAAATTTTCAGAAAAAGTTTCTAAGTTTAACAATTTATTAGATTTAGAAAGTTATTAATATATTAAACGAGGATGAGAAAGTACGCACACATAAATAAACATACAAACATCTACAGATGAAAAAATAGACGAGTATATCCGCATACACTGGCAAAGAGACATATATACAAATACCCACGCATATATACATGCACAAATTAAAAATTTTTATCGATTTGTCAATTTGTCTGTTAAATTTTAAAGCTCTAATTGGACACAGACTGAATTGTCACATATTGGATACAGTCAGGGCGAATTCGTAGCACTGAATGAGGTCATGGCAGACACAATCATATTTCAATGCATGAATATATAAACATAATTAGATATACACAAATACACAAGCTAAAAACAAAAACGTACACGACTAAAAATTCCACAGATCGTAAAAAATATATAACTACATAGATGGAATACACAAAAAAATCTGGCATCCAAATTGGTAGATACACTATACACCAATCAAATGCGTATGCGTGTACAAAACGTCACACATGTACATATATATGCTAAGCCCCATATTATTCACATGAAGTTATGCCTGTGCCAGCCCCTGCTGTCGAGCGCGCTTGTGCGTGTGTCGCTGCACACGACAATGGGTGTACAAGTGTTCACATGTCGGCAGTTGTATAAAAGGCATCACGACGACAAATATTCCTCACAAATTTCATCCCACTTCCACAAAAATTCATCAATATACGCATGTCTACATATATCCAGTATTAAAAAAAACAGTTAAATCAGTTTGTCTGACGATTGAAAAGCGTGAAACCCAGGTCCACAAACTTACATCTATCTATCTATCTATCTATCTATCTATCTATCTATCTATCTATCTATCTATCTATCTATCATACACAAACATACACACACATACACACACACATACACACACACACACACACACATATATATATATATATATATATATATATATGTATGTGTATATATATATACATACATATACACATATGCATACGCACACATACATATATATATACATACAAATACGTACATATATATATACATATACACATATACATATACGCACATATACGTAAACATACATATATATATATATATATATATATATATAAATGGATATAGTCATGCATACATGGACACCTGAACATACATACCTAGAAATATGAATATATATACATATATATATACATATACATATACACACATATACACATACATATATATATACACACATACATATAAATACACATATACACATACAAATTTGTAAGACATACACACACATACAAGTAAATGCATACATATACATACATATCAGCAAGTAAAGGAAATATCAATATGTCTAATAGTACAAAAGAACAGATATACACTTATATATATATATATATACACTAATATTTAGACATGACTTTACCTATATTTGATGGGTACCTTCATCCAACTCGGACGCTCCAAGGAACTCCCCCATAGGTACACAATCCGGCACATATCAAGACAATAACACTTGGCAAGCACCCAACCCAACACCCACCGCCAACCTATACAGCCATGAGACATCTAATCAGACATCGATTATCGCACAGAGCCCAAACCAGTACATACCATCCGGCGAAAGTCCAACACGTTTCTCCATAGCACTAATAACTAATATTCTCAAAGCCCAAGTCTCACGCTGTTTTCGAAATATTTATAATTTCCAAACCCCGCGAAAACCGATGTCGTGTAGAAATCCACACAACCGTACAACTCACCGATCAATTTCGAGGCGAACAGCCGGCAAAAATAAGTATAACACATGGCGAACGACACATCCAGTAATGATCAACTAAAACGCCTAAACCAAACAAAAACATTCATCAAAAAGGCAGTTAAAGAGATCTTCCTTAATTTTTCAATATTACAACCCGGATTTTACTGTAAATGCTGAACTTTGTTTACAATGAACAGTGAGCTCATTCCTCTGGTTTAGCAGTTTAACCTTTTCTCTAAATTTGGTAATTTATAAATTTTCGTTAAGACAGAGTTAGCAAGGTGTACGGAGGGAGTTACAAGTTCGGGCCTTTGTAAGCATTTTCCATTTAACAGTAGGTGTTTTGTCTTTGTTCTTTAAATACCAGTAGTATTTGGATAATAAAGTGCTGTATTTAAAAGAACTATTGTTGAAAGACATTGTGTGCTGATACCAGCGAGTTTCAAGTAGATATTTAGTAGAGCTGATATAAACTTTAATAGTATTAGGATTTTCAGTTATGGAGACGTTACAAAGATAAACTATGGAGCTAACTAGAAAGATATATATATATATATATATTACAGAAAAGTGAAAAAACACGTAGATTAAAAACCTACTGTTCAAGCACATACTTTTATAAAGTGTGCTTGATAGAGAGTAGAGCTTAATATTATAATTTTATTATTACAATGGTTTATAAAAGCATAATATCACTACACAAAATATTTTCATGTTTCAGAACAAAATTGTTCATCGTCAGGTGATATGTTCAAATAAATAGTGAAAACTACCACACCCCAATTTTCTACATAACCAGAAATTCATCTTATATTTTCAAAAGTAAATCGTTTTCACATTCATTTTAACATATCACCTGAAGAGGAAAACTTTTTATGCAGTGATATTATGCTTTTTAAACCATTGTAATAACAAAATTAAAATATGTACATATACAAACACACACATACACAAACACACACACATATATATATATATATATTTAGTGTATCAAGGCAGCAGATAATTTGCTAAACATATACTGTTAAATATGAGAGACAATGAATGTCTATAATGTTTAATCATGAGCCGTTCTAAACGTCATATTTTGGCTTTAATTTCAGTTGAAAATAAAGACAAAAATTCTCCAACATTTGGATTTTTTATTAATTTCATTCTAAGCTTTCGGCTCACATGAGCCATCTTCAGAGAGGTTATTAAAACGGTAACACAATAACAAACATCCACCATGACTGACGATTTTATTTTGTGTTGACATAAAATTCCGCTAGGCAACGGCAAGAGTTACCAAAAATAACAAACGCAGTTCGCAAATTTGCAATGCGGTTCTATGGCGTCACACCGCGTGATAGCGCGAAATGACAACAGAACCATGTATTCATATATATATATATATATATATATGTGTGTGTGTGTGTGTGTGTGTGTGTGTGTGTGTGTGTGTGTGTGTGTGTGTGTAAGGGAGTAAATATAAATATTCATCAGGTGTGGATGGAACAGCGCTCAATGCTGTATAAAAATATATATTAACTAGCAGTATAGCCCGGCGTTGCTCGGGTGTAATGAAAGCTTTAAAACTAATTAATAGTCTTGGAGCTCAGAATCTGCCTAAAGAATATTTGTGTGAAGTTTGGTGAGAATCGGATAAAAATTGTGGATTTTTATAAAGGACATACAAACAGATAAAGAGACACACACACAAACATATTGCCTTATATATATATATATATATATATATATATATATATATATATATTATGGATTTTCTGCACTATTGTAAGAACTGCAACCTTGAAACTTCTGAATATCGTTTCTTATGGCTTTGTCTATGAGTGTATCAAATTTGATTAAAATCGGACCACTCCTTCTATAACCCGATTTTTGTCGATTATCGATATTTATCTGGGGTACCTCGACACAAAACCTAGTTAAGAGCACTCGCAGTGGTTTATAGTACAACTGGATTAATTTTCAAGAAAATCCGTTCAGCCGTTTTGGACTCTATAGGTAACGGATACACACACACACACACACACACACACACACACACACACACACACACACACACACACACACACAGAAACAAAGTTTCATTTATATATAAGTTTAGATTTAGATTTAGATTAGATAAATATACATATTATTCTAAGTTTTACGCACGAACCCGAGTTTAAAGCACGTCTCAACAAACATTAAGTGTTTGTCATGTCGTACTGGTCTTATTTTAAAATCTGGATAATGTATTAGTGTTACTTTATTTAAGTTCGTTATGGGAATACAATCAAGTGTAGTAATAATTTTAATCTATTAAATGAATAATCAAGTTAGGTTAATAACTAAATCTAAAAATCAAATAGAATACTAAAAACGTGGTGGGAGAAAAATAACAGACTTACAATTTAATTATAAATAAATATAAAATAAAAAAAGTCTATTATGTTTAAGTCCCTTGGTGTAAAACTAGTAACTAATTTTTTGGGGGAAAATAATATACACTATCGACCATAATTATTAGACCCCCAGAGTTATTATAAAATAAATGATGTATTTCATATTATTTTAGTATTCATTTCTACGTGGATAATTTTAAATGAAAATAGAATGATTCTTTTGTTATTATTGTTTGTTTGTTTTTGATGCTTAACGACTTATCGATCCTTATGGGATCATTTTAAGGTCAAGACCAGTGATTTTGGGTAAGGTTATTTTATTTTTACAACGTTTTGCTTTTCACGATTCATTGGGATTTGTTTTTAAGAGCAGGATCCCCAAGTCCTACCCTTGTTATTTCACCCATAACTGGAGGGAATGGACGGATTAATACCTTTCCCAAGGGTACCAGTGCTTAAGTGAATGCAGGGTATTCAACTGGAATTCGAACTCGGCTCACTGATTTCTCTTTCCGAGCCGATATCTACTGCACCACAACGCACATCCGTCACTATACGCTTAAGCACCTGGTATTCCCAAGTGGTCACCCATCTAAGTACTGACCAGGCTCAACGTTGCTTAACTTCGGTGATCGAGCGAGAACCGGTGTATTCAACGTGATAGGCCGTAAGCCTTGTTATTATTACTTTGCAAAATTTTACGAGGCAGCCAGGAAGCCTTTACATCGGCCAGCCAATAAGAAGAAGAGACTAGCATGGGGGAGAGATCACAAAAACTGGACACCAGAAGAGTTCATTTGATGCACACGTTATTGTGCGGTATTAACAAAATAACCATTCTATTTTATTGAGAATTATTCACTTAACAATAAATACTAAAAATAGTATGAAATACATCACTTCTTTTAAAAAATTTAGCTTGCCTAATAATTATGCCCGGTAGTATATATATATATATATATATATATATATATATATATATATGGATTTAAACAAAGTAGAGGTCATATAGTCATATATAATAATATCTCTGTGGTACATTCGACATAAATATATAAAAATAGATTTGTACCCACAGAAAGAGCAAATTGATTTAAACAGAGTAGACGTCATAATATAACTAACACTTAAGAAACTGACCTTGTGTCTCAACCGTACTGACTGATTAATTTGTCCATTGACATCTCTGGGGTACCTCGACGTTAATATATAAAAATAGATTTGTACCCACAGAAAGAACAAATTGATTTAAATAAAGTAGACGTGATAATACAATGCTTAAGGAATTTATGTAAGAGTAAATTAAAAGAAAGAAGTTCTTTGAATTTGAACAAACTAGAATCTATTGTCAAGGAAAGGATGTAGCAAAATGCCCATCAGCCTGTGTAGTGATCGTGTAAGTTTAAAAAAAAAATTAAGACAGTAATCAATAATAAAGGTTATGCAATTGATTATTTTTGCAAGTGTAAAACATAACTGTGTCCTATGGAAAATGTTTTTGCTGCTATTTGGATTACTATTTGATATTAAAATAAAACAAAAATGTTTTGGGCATCACTGCACATTCTAGAAAAACGATAATTTTATTATTTGTGTAAAAATAGATATGATCTTTATTTTTATTGTATCAGTCTAGCTATAATGATCATAAGTCTGTTTTACGATTTGATTTTAATAGTATTAATATTATTTAATTATTATATTATTTACATTATATTATATTACATTATATTACATTATATTTCATCTTATTACATCATATAATTATATCATATTATATTATATTGAATTACATTATATTACATTATATTTCATCTTATATCATATAATTATATCATATTATATTATATTGAATTACATTATATGACATTATATTGAATTATATTGAATTATATTACATCATATTATTATATCATATTATATTATATTACATTATATTACATTGTATTTCATCTTATTACATCATATAATTATATCTTATTATATTATATTATATTACATTATATTACATTATATTTCATCTTATTATATCAGATAATTATATCATATTATATTATATTGTATTACATTATATGACATTATATTGAATTATATTTCATTATATTACATTATATTATTATATCATATTATATTATATTACATTATATTACATTATATTTCATCTTATTATATCATATAATTATATCATATTATATTATATTGTATTACATTATATGACATTATATTGAATTATATTTCATTATATTACATTATATTATTATATCATATTATATTATATTACATTATATTACATTATATTTCATCTTATTACATCATATAATTATATCATATTATATTATATTGAATTACATTATATGACATTATATTGAATTATATTGAATTATATTACATTATATTATTATATCATATTATATTATATTATATTACATTGTATTTCATCTTATTATATCATATAATTATATCTTATTATATTATATTGAATTACATTATATGACATTATATTGAATTATATTTCATTATATTACATTATATTATTATATCATATTATATTATATTACATTATCTTACATTATATTTCATCTTATTACATCATATAATTATATCTTATTATATTATATTGAATTACATTATATTACAATAATAACTCTCTCTCTCTCTCTCTGTATATATATATATATATATATATATATATATATATATATATATATATACACACACAGAAACGGCCATAATTATTAGGCGACACCAGTTTTTAAAAGAAATTATGTATTTCATACTATTTTTACTGTTTATTGGCAAGTGGATAATTCTAAATGAAAATAAAATGTTTTTTTGTTATTATTCCTTTGCAAAATTTTACAAGACAAGAAAGCAAAAATGAACTCGTCCGAATCGCCAAATATTTTCTTCGTTCTTTCATTGATGAAACTGCAATATAGGTAATTATTAAATATTTATAAATTCATTTGATGCACATGTTATTGTGCAGTTTTAGCAAAAGTACCCTTCTATTTTCATTTACAATTATTCACTTTGCAACAAACACTAAAATATAATATAAAATACATCATCTTTTTAAATACTTGGGTAGCATAATAATTATGGCCGTTGGTATATGTATATATATATATATATATATATATATATATATATATATATATATATACGGTATTGTATATGTATATATATATCAAATGATTGAAAATGCTGAATCATCTATCTATCTCTCTATATATGGATATATATATATATATATATATATGTATATTGTTAAACATTAAGAATTTATATATATATATAAATATATATGTACAACTAAACAACATTTCTTAGAAAAACATAGTCATATAGGTAATATTTAGATTTTAGTCAACAATAGAATAGTCCTCACTCATGCACACAATAAAAAGGACCTTCAGATACTGGAGGCCATGTACATTAAATCGAGACAACCCTCACTTAATAAAATCACGTTTAAATTTGGTTATAACACATTACATTGAGTTTAAATATGTGGTTCTGTTAATATTTCGAGCTCTCACGTGATGTGACGTCATAGAAACACATTGCAAATTTAAGAACTGCATTTGCTATTTTTGATAACTGTTATCGTTGCTTAGCAAAGTTTTATGTCAACACAAGATAAAATGGCCGCTGATGGTGAATGTTTTTATGTTAACCTTTTTGTTACCTCGCTGAAGTTGGTTCATGTGTGCCGAAAGCTTAGAACCAACTTAATAAAAAATATCCAAATGTTGGAGAATTTCTGTCTTTATTTTCACGTAAAATTAAAGCCAAAAAACAATATTTAGAATGGCTCATGATTTAACATAATAGACATTCATTGTCTCTCATAATTAACAATATATTTTTAGAAGATTATCTGCTGTCTCGGTACACTATATATATATATATATATATATATATATATATATATATATATATATATATGAATATGTCTGTCGGTCTCTGTGTGTCTTTGTGTGTCTCTATTCTAACGAACCTTGCTACCACAAAACCCTTGGTCCGATTTCAACCAAAATTGGGTCACTAGTCGATCATGATATGAACGTTTGAGGTACGCAAATATTTTTTTCGAATCGATTTACAGTATAAGGAAGAAATCACCGAAACGCTTAGAATTTACACACTCTTCCCCTCCGAAATGCCTTAAGTGAATTCAACCAAAATCTGGTAACTTGCATTGATTAGAAAATACTTTCGTATATTTTAAAGTTTCGGACTCTAATCTACAAGTTAATTAGAGTCCGAACCTTTAAAATATACGAAAGTATTTTCTAATCAATGCAAAGTTTTCGCAAAAAGTCAACGACAAAAAGAATTTCTCCACAACGTTTCACTAAAACTCAACCAAAAACGAGTCACTGGAAAATAAAGATCTGATACCTTTTCAATTGTCACAGAGGGTGCAGTAAATATTCATGGAAAATATTCCTTTTTTGCGATCGTTTATTTCTCCAAAACGATTAATTATATTCCAACAAATTCTACAATCTCATATATTATAACAGTTTTATGGTTTCTACAAGGTACCAACTCTTCTGTCTTTGCAGAAACAATACATCCAGTTCTTCTGCGTCACAACATCATCGCATCCCATTACAGGTTCGCCTAACGCCCGCCTCCGTTCTTCCAATTGTACATATATTATTCCTGATAATCGCCAAAATTGACCAAGTATGAATTCCGTCTTACAAATACAACCAATATTTACTTTGCATTTTTTTAACTTCCGCCTCACGGCAATCTCATACTGAAAATTTTTGAATGAAAACTTGATCTTTTTTTTTTAATCGTGTGGCCCAAGCAAGGCATTTTACTGCCACTGTCTTCCAGGGGTTACATAGGAGTAATGTTATGAGAAAGAGTGACAGGTTACAGAGGGTGTCATGAAGAGAGTATCAGAAGGAAGAAAATACTGATGAAAGTTGGGTGGACGGAAAAACAAGAAAGGGAAATAGGATCTAAGTTAGTGAGACAGGAGGTGACTATTGACTTTACATTTGAATTCTTGAAGATTGTAGCTGTCGGAAAAGCAAGTATGCGGAAGGGAATTCCACAGGCTGGATGTGCGAGAAAAGAAGCTGAGGAAGTAGAATTTGCGTTTACAATTTCTCGGTTTCTCAGTAAAAGGGTGGGACCTAGTTGCTAATCTTGTTGCTAGAGGAAATTCATATATAGTGCGCACCAGTGAGGTAAGTTCATCGAAGCAGAAGCCGTGAAAGTATTTGTAGAAGCGACACAGGGAAGCCACACTGCGTCGGTGAGAAAGCGACTGTATCCTAGCTGCTGAGTCGGGATCAATCACATTACATATTCTCTGTTGGATTTTGTCAAGGACCCCTAGGTGGATAGCAGGAGCACCCGACCAGTTATGGCAGCAATATTCAATGCACAGGTGGATTATATATATACTGGATTGTTTCCTGGCTCTATACAGAGAACCGACATAGCTATGGATTTTCCATAGTTATTTCACTTAAGGTCTGATGTGAGAGTTACTCCGAGGAGGCGCAGTGTTTTACTTTTAGGGAGAGAACCCTGATCCATGTTAATGGGCGGAACATCTTAACATAACGAGTTAAAAGCCCCAAGCAACGCTGGGCTATACAGCAAGTAACTTACATGCGACAAGCATTCATATACAAAATTTCTTAGAGATTTTTTTGATCATCATTAGTATATATTTAATGCAGCAATTGAATTAATGAAAGTATAATAACTGCCATGCCAATGGCTAATTATTCTATATATTTTCATGTAGAAATTAATGCGTTTTATTTATTTCGATTTTTTCATCGACTTTTCCAAAGAAAGTTCATCGACTCCAGGACAGAAGCGAATTTCTCTGTTCCAATATAATCTAATAGGAATATATTAATTTTTTTTTCTGTTTTGATGACGAATTCATATTCCCAAATATAAAGTCAACGAAATTGTTCTTTAATACCTGTTAGCTTTCAACTAATAAATTATCAAATCAATTACAAAAATATCTGTAAGGCTTTAGGTTATTCCTCTTTCGTTACAGCAAGTTATATTCTGTTCTCCAGTGTCGATGAATATTCAATTAGATTTCACTCAGTTAACGCGGCACGTACTTTTAATTCCAGTAACAGACCGATATAATATCGCATTTGCGCAAATATCTTGCAATTTCTTTGGCAAAACATATATGTTTTTTAACCCTCTGGCCTGGCGTGTGGTAGGCTTATTTCCGCAATTCGCATCGAGACAAATGATAAAAGTGAACCATTTTAAATTAGCCAATGAAAAATAATAGCTTTAACGTAGAAATTGTTCAATAAAACTTCAGTAAAAACATCAAATCATACGTATATATATATATATATATATATATATATATATATATAGTAAGTAAATAACCTAAAGTGCCAACAAACCTACTAAGGTTTCACCTAACCAGATCTTCATTTTTTTTTACGTAAAGTGTTCGACATCAAGTGAGATAGATCGTTAATAGGATTAATGCAAAGAAATTTGTCATTTACCCGAGCAGGCTCATGCCGACTTCGAAGTTTCGTGAAGGCACCCTTATAATGTCATCACTTGTCAGGGCTAAATTTTCAGTCTGTAGCCCTGACGAGTGAAGGCACGAAGTTTTAAAGTCGACATGAATTTGATCAGTTAAGTGACGAACATGGTCCTCAGCAAAAGATACAACCCAAAATGCCAAATACAGGTGGAGAATAACAGAATCAAACAAGTACCAGAATTTAAGTACCTAGGAAGTGTTCTAACAGGAGATGGAAAGTGCGACACAGAGATCCGAAGGCGAATCGGCATGGCAAAGGACGCGTTCCAGAAGATGAGCAAAATACTAACACACAGGAAAATCTCAATAGAAACGAAGAAAATAGTTCTAGACTGCTACGTGATGTCAGTTCTTCAATACGGCTGTGAATGCTGGACAATATCATCGAAAATGAGGACAAAACTGGAAGCGGCCGAAATGTGGTTCTACAGAAGGATGCTACGGATATCGTGGAATGAGCATACAAGCAACAAGTTAGAAAGAATGGCAACAAAAAGGAAATTGATGCTGAGCATTAGGAAGAGACAACTGAAGTTCCTGGGACATGCAATGAGGAAGGAGAGCCTGGAGAACCTGATACTGACTGGACAGATAAGGAGAGACAGAGGAAGGAAGCGGATAACATATTTGCAGGGACTGATCAGGTGGATGACGGAACGCGGGTTGCCAGGAGCAACAGGAGCAAACATACTAAGAGCCACAAGGGATAGTGAGACGTGGAGAGCCATGATCACCTACGTCCTGAAGGGACAGGGCACATAGAAGAAGAAGAAGTGACGAACTTCTCAGAATATTTACGTTCGCTTCGTTCCTAATATTGTGATATTTAACCCATGTGTGTGTAATATATATATATTACATATATATATATATATGTATATACATATATATATATATATATACATATATATATATATATATAAGTCATCCACATACAAGCCTGTTTCGCTGTATCACAGCTCATCAGTGTGGCTAGACGCATCCACTTGCTTCTGGCCGGGATCGAAACTCGACCGATTTGGTGTCAGTCGGTGTCGCTACTACCTAAGACATCGACGCATGGAATCAGAGAAGGGAAATTTTAACGTGTTGTATATAAGCAGTCTATACACACGCCAGTCACCGACAGAACTAGATTCATTTCTGAAGAGTCACGCATATAGCAGAAGTGGATAATGTTTTCAAAATTTTCTTCTCCGGAGAGCTCAATCATAATGAGAACATAATATATATATATATATATATATATATATATATATATATATATATATATAGGAAAAACTACTAAAAAGTTGTAAGTTTAAAAATGTATTTTTTGACAGTAATTATTTATTTCTATTATTATATTTGATATTTCAGACCGTCCTCGGCCTTTCCTCAGAAACAAATGATTTTAAAATTTAAATTAGAAACGTTTTCGCAAGGAGCGTTTGTCTGAGAGATTGTTTACATCACATGACGCAGAAAGTGACAGATGTTTTTTAATATTTGTAAATGCAAACTCATCCCTAACAATACCTACTAATGTTGTTTCAAAGAAAATTTTTTAAGTGTATGTAAAAAATGTTTAACTATTGAAATATTTGTAAAGATTCAAAACACCTAAGTCCCTATTTAACCCTAGCCTGTATGTATTTAATTTTAAAATCTAGTATTTTTCTTTCTTTCTGCGTGAGTATCTAGAACTAAAATCAGAATCTATTAGTAAACATTTGCAGTTTTCTAATGTGTGTCCCGGTTGATTGAAGTGTAATGATGAAAGACCGAGGACGGTCTGAAATACCAAATATAATAATAGAAATAAATAAATACTGTTAGAAAAATACATTTTTAAACTTACAAATTTTTAGTAGTTTTTCCTATACATATTAAGACACTATACGTGGATCATCACTATGTTATATATATATATATATATATATATATATATATATATATATATATATATATATGTATAGAATAAATAAAGAACATGTAGGCAATAAGAGTCTTTAATCTAACGTGTTTCACTTCTATCAAGCTTCTTCAGAGATTCTTCAAAGACGAATGATTTAAAAATCCAAGGGACAGTATGTTAATTGAGATATGACTTCATTGGTCAGATTCGTGTCCTGTTTGATAAAGGAACGGATGTATATTAAAATATAGAAGATAAAAGTTGCGATTGTTTACCTGTATGTTTTAACGCTTTCTTTTTCAATAAAATAACAGAAAACAGTTAAGAATGTGTGCGTTGAGGGAAATCAAACAATGGAATGTTATTCATTCGAAATACCGTGAAAATCACGTATGAATCTTAAACGAAATGTATTTCCCTTCAAATTCTAGTGAAAATAATGTAAACAGTTAAAATCTTTTAATGAAATGATAAATTACTAAATATCGTTAATAGTAATTTTTTAATTGAATAATATATAACTATGTATTAAAATTACTATAATAATATTAATAAAGTTATAATAGTACTTCTTTCAACGCAAATTTGTCTTTATTTATTCTAATCATCATGTCGGTCTCCGATCCCTATATATATATATACTATAGTCATCCGCAGACAGATTTGTTTCGCTGTATTACAGCTCATCAGTACGGCTTCGACTCCGGACCGAAACCCGACCGAATTGGCATCAGTCGCCGATTCTACCCCTAGGCCACGAGCGTCCAGTAGAAGAAGACAGGCTTTTTAGCGCGTATAAACACGCCCAATACTCCAATTCATTATCGAATGAGCGGTATATAGTCATCAGCAGACAGATCTGTTTCATCCGATTGCTTTTAACCCAGGACCGAAACCCGACCGAATTGGCGTCAGTCGCCGATTTTACCCCTAGGCCACAAGCGTCCAGTAGAAGGCAGGCTTTTTAGCGCGTATAAACACGCCCAATAGCTAGAGTGCACCAAATCATTATCGAATGAGCGGTATATAGTCATCAGCAGACAGATCTGTTTCACTTTATCACAGCCCATCAGTACTGTTAGACATCCGATTGCTTTTAACCCAGGATTGAGACCCGACCGAATTGGTATCAGTCGGCGATTCTACCTCTGGGCTATGAGCATTCGGTAGTAGAAGGCAGACATTTAGCGTGTGATGTATCATTCGCCGGTAACTAGAGTGCACTAATTCATTACTGAATGAACGATGCGTAGAGGCTAGAGTAGCTACTGTTTTTTCAAAGTCTACCATTCTTCCAGAGTGCTCATTCAGGGTGTGAGAGTGTAAATATTCATCTGCAGACAGATCTGTTTCGCTGTATCACAGCTCATCAATACGGTTAGAGATTCGATTGCTTTTGACTCAGGATTGAAACTCGACGGAATTTGCGTCAGTCGGCGATTCTACCTCTGAGCTATGGGCGCTCGGTAGAAGGATATATATATATATATATATATATATATATAGTCTGCCTTCTTCTACCAGAAAAATGACAGGAGAGAGAGAG